>WUQG02421054.1:0-15185 GCA_011317285.2 Androctonus mauritanicus | reverse complement strand
TTCTAAACTTAATACATTAAATTTCTTTCATATATAAATATATCGCGAATATAATTCATATTTCCGCGATCCTCACAATGCCAAATGGTATTTATTGTATGGGAAATGTTAAAAAGCTGAAATTTTTCATTGGTGAAAGATTTGGCTTTTAATATATCTATTATATACATTATAGAAATTGATATATGCGTAATAATTATGCAGTTTCTGGATAAACAAAACAAAAACCATCAAAAAGGATAAGATGTCAATGAGAATTTATGGATTAAATTGAAAAATTATCATAAATTTCATGACCTAAATTCACCTGGCAGAAAATTTTATGTAGAAACGAAACTATGTAAATTTTATATTAAATAAATATATGATTGTTCGATAATAAAAGTTGTTAGATATTTTTCTAACATTTTCACTGTACGAAAGTTATTAGCGTTGTTTTATAATATAGCCTACCTAAAAATCTTTTCCATATGATATTCACCTACGACAAATAGTTTTACAGATAGTGGTATTTTAGTGTGTCGAGTGATTCCATCTTGTAAATAAATAATGAGGGACAAACAAAATAAATAAGATTTACTTTGTATAATAAGAAATGATCTAATCTTAATGCTCCGCCATATTTGATTTTCGAGATATTTTGCGTATAGAAAAGTGACTACAAATTAAGAAGTTACTTATATTTAAAATAAAACTTATCTGTATTAATTTTATTTAAATATTTAAGTTCAATAAAATATATTTAAAACTTCTCAAAGAAAAAATTTTTTAAGAAACATTGAATTATTTTTTCAATAAATATATAATAGAACTGTTTTAATTAAATACATAAAAAAGTATGGAGAGAAAATAATTAAATCCCTCGAAAGTAACAAATTCATTATTTATAAGTTCTGTATGTTTTCAAAATATAATATTTGAAGTTTCTTTAAATGATTATTACTATATAAAGATAAATTTTATATTTATTTTGGAAAATAGTCAAAAATTTAATCTAGAAACTGTTCCGAAATAGTCTTTCAGTTCGCCTTTCATGAGGTGTATATACATTACGAGTTTCTCGAACTTGATTTGGAAAAATAATAAACGGTTCATAGCTCTCTATTTTACACTTTAAGCAATTTTCTTTCAAAATATTTCTTCTTCTTCTTATTTTTTTTTAATGTAGTACTTGATATTGATAGAATTCTTCTAATAATTAAGTTTAAATATTATTATGTATGTATTGTAATATATAATATCTGAAACCATCTATCTTTGCAATGAATACTATATAACAGGAGTGTCAAACTGGCGGCTCTCGATGTGATTTTTTGTGGCACTGTTATGAGATAATAGGAAGTAACTGTCGCTTGGTAGCTATGTCATAAACTACGATACACTAGTTTGATTTTAATGAAATGTAATTATACGAGTTTTGTTTTTTCGATTGGCCTTATCGGACGTATATGTACAAATGATACTGATCTTTTAAATCGCTGACACAAACTAAGCGCTTTCCAGCCAGGACTACGTTGTTTTGTACGAAATTTCTTACCAGAAAACAAAAAGCCATAAATGAGAACCTGTATTTTTTGGATAAACAAATATAATGATCGAGTTCCAAACAGTCCCTCTTTGAAGAAGGTGAATTAAAATGCGCTAACGGGCTGGTTAAAGATTTATTTGTTGTGTTATTAACTTATCCAAAAAATATAAATAGTTATGGTTATTTAAATTTATAAAATTTTAATGAAAGATTTCCTTTTTGTACAGAAAATGTGACTTTTAACGCTTAATAGAAAGCTAAAAATTGATAGCGAGAAATAAAATTAAAAACATATATATAATTAAAAGCTATTATGTAGTAATTATATATTTTTGTAATATATTCATTTGATTATAAAATGTTTTTAATTATCCTATCTACATATCTGAATCCTTATTCCAAAATGTAATTTTAGAAAAATTTAAACGTGATATGGCCCGTGGCCATCTTACCAGCTTATTAAATGGCCCTCGAATTAAAACGAGTTTGACAGGCCTGCTATATAAGAAACTACTTTAACTTAGTCGTCGTTATTCGGAGAATGTGCAATTTTTTGATTTTAGCCAAATAGAAGAGAGATCATTTTGCGTAGCAAAAATCTTCATCGTTTCAATTTCTATCTAAATTGAATTTTAGATTTTTTCAGTTTTCTGTATTTTTTATAATATCGAAAATTTTTCTTTAAGAGAAATATGTTAGTTTATAAATTTCTTTTCTTTAAAAATTGAAATTTGTCTAAGTTAACAAAGTGAATATCGTACTTTTTTATAACAAAGTTCTTAATTCACATAATTTTTTTTAATCTATAACTTCTTATACATAAATAAACACAATAAAAAATTTCGTCAGATTTTTGCTGATCTGTTTAGAATCTATTTAATCATTAAAAATAATGATAAATAATGATATTACTTGGCAAAATAATGATATTACTTACCCAACATTCTCTACAATTTTACATTAAAAGTGCGAATATAGAAACTTACTTTAAAAGCTTTGAATTAATAAATTAATAAATAGTACTTGTTATTAAGTATATCGCATATTATAAGCGTGGGAAAACGAAGAAATAACTAATTTTTCCTCGTTTTTCCGTGCTTCTACTGAATATGCTAAATTTCAATGAAGATATGTATTTCTATCGTTAGCCGGAAAATAAATTATTTTTAAAACATAGATAATGCTTTCATTGATAATAAATAATCATCTGACGAGTTTCCATTTAGAAGAGGAATTTTTCAATAAATACTATTCATGTATTGTAAGTTTCAAAAATATAGCATTAATGTGTTGAAATTCCGCCATTTTATTTTCAGTTCATATAAGAATCTTAAAATTAAAGGCATATACATATATGTATATGTTTGTATGTTTATGGAGATGTGAGTGGTTGTGTGTGCAAATGTGTAGGTGTTTGTGTGTGTGTGTGTGTGTGTGTGTGTGTGTGTGTAAATGTGGTGTAGGTGTGTGCGTGTAGATTAGATAATAAGGAAATACGGCAGCTCTTTAAATTTTTAATTGATTTAAATTTAAATTTGATTTGTTTGAAACATTGGTAGATTGGACGAACAGGTATAATGTCGTCGTACATGCATCTATATATACACGATATATAGGCCTATATATAGAAAGTGAGGCTAAAGTGTGAATAACTTTACTATGAAAGGATAAAGCAGGAACTAGATCCTTCATATTAGAAGAGTAAATACATCAATTATGTATTCAGACTGAGTCCACATTATTTATTACTCTGTTGTCTGCCCGTAAATATCACAAGTTCAAACATCACAGAATAATTTTTATTAAAAAAAGATTGAAAATTATCATGATGTTTAAATTTTACGTCAAATATCTCGGTCGTAAAATTTTAACTAAATTTTAAGCATAATTAACTTTCATCTTAAACTTTTTAATTCTCATTATTATATATAGATGCTGATGGGTATTGGATATTTAGTTAAATTCAAATACGTGTGATATTAGATTGCATTGAAACTGATTGAAATAAATAATAATTTCGAATAAAATGCAGGTCCTGTTGAAAAGAAAATCCAGGCGTAGTATTGTAGTTTTTATAAAGGGAACACAACTAAATATAAAAATTCTGAATAGTATATTATATATTGTGCCAGATTTGTCAACCAAATTTGGCCTAGAGACATCCCGCGACCCTGCAGATAAATATAGGTTATCTTGGGCCGCGCTTGCTGAGAAGATGGAACATTTTGGAATGGAAAGGAAAATGCATTCATTTAAATCTCTCGGAGCGATTTAAAATTCGGGATGACGTCATAGTGACATCGGTGCGATGTCTTCGGTGACTCAATAATGAATTATATCATTCCGCCCGGCATTGCTCGGGCAGTATATTAGGAAAAAGGTGGTTTTGATTATTAACACATTGATTTCTTCTACAGTTTCAATCGTTCAGTTATTCTTTAATACAACTCTTATAACTTCCAGAAGTCTCTGGAAATCATAAACGTCACATTATAATTGCGTTTTGTGACATCATACATTGTTAGGTTGCGATGATATCATATAATCCATTAGAGCAGTGGTTCTCAACCTTTTCGAGCCTAGCGCCTCCTTGGGTGAATGCGATTGTTCTGAGCGCCCCCGTCATCTAAACCCAATCCACCAAGGCACAAGTCGAATGTAAGACTTGGACCAAGCAAATATATAAGTTATATATAAGTATAAATATATAAGTTATATATAGGCCTATATATGCATAACATATATTTTCGAATAATATATATATATATTTATTTATTTAAAAATTAAATATATATATTGCATTTTTCCCCGAGAAAGGCATTTGTTCAATAATACTAAGAAAAAGTCTAACGGGTCATGAAATTTCAACGCCCTCTACATAGTCTATCGCCTCTCATCGCCCCTTTTTGTTCCAGCGCCCCCTTCGAGAACGAGAACGGCCCCTGGGGGACGATATCGCCTACTTTGAGAATCACTGCATTAGAGCATTATTAATCCATTGGTTTTTCGGATCCAATTTTACTAGTGATTTAACCATCATATAATATCGCGATGACTCATCATAGCGGCGACGTAGTGTAATAATGAAGTAATTCATTGTTACATCAACGTGACGTCATGCAACGGAGATTTTAATGAGGTCACATATTGTTATGACAGCGGCAACGTCACGCAAGTGTTATTATAACGTCATTATAAATTCTAACATTGCTCTGAAGGGTTTAAATGAAAGCATTTTTGTTTCTATCCAAACAGTCCAATCCTTTGGGGCGATCTCGATCCTGAATAGCCTATGTTATCCGCAGGACCCTCAATAGTCTCCAAGCAGCTTTTGATCCCGAGAAATCAATCTTTGCATATCGAACAGACAAACAAATATTACGTTTTATATACAGTATATAGATATATACTGTATACCATATGTAAATGTAGCTATAAGAGTGCCTTCTTGTATCATTTTTTGCATATTTAGAAATATAACGGTATGTTCATTGCCTGTAAATAATTATTATTTTCTAATATGCCGGTTTTACCATGTCCCGTTAAAGTTTCTGTTATTTTTAGCCTGTTTTATAATTGTTAGACAAACGCTAATTGATAGTTTATCATCAGTAACTATCAATCAGCATTTACCTAACAATTGTAAAATAGAACTAATAGTTAAAACTAATACGAACAATAACGAGACATTGTAAAACCTGGTCATAGTCGATTACTGTATAACTAATTTTTTAAAACAAATAATTTATTACAATGATATAAAAAATGAGTGTTTTAGAAACTAAAAAAATTTTCAGGAACAATTTATAAAAAATGTCGAGAAATATTACTATAATGCACAAGAGTATATACTCTTTTGACATCGTTATCGATATGGAATAATAGATGATCGAATTGATAGTTAACCCAAGAAGCAATTTTTTAACGAAAATCAATGTAAAATTAAAACTATTAATTAAACTAAAATTATAAACTAATTAACTCATTACCATTTGTGGAAAATCTTAGCTGTTGTGTTCAATCCGAATGCCACTCAAGTAGAAAGATATCAATTATCAGAATTTCTTATAAACTGTATCATTGCATTAAGTTATGCATAATTTATCTTATGTATTTCCTTATTCCTCTCACGTTCACATTACTGAAGAAAAACAAATTTATATGCGTTATAGGTAGTTACTTTTCTAATATAGATAAAATCCTTGAATTCTTAAGTACTTTCTTATCTTTTTTTTTATTATTAAAAGGATATCTGAAATCTGATCATTCATACACTTAGGAAGTGAAAACTCCACGTGATTAGTATTGTTAATAGCGAACATTACCTAGGATTTCTGGATATCCATTCTGCATTTTCCTTTGACCCGCAAATTTAGACTCGGGGTCAGAACTAGCTAATGAATATTAATTATGCTATACGCTCTATTATTATCTATCAGTCAATAAATATGGTTTGTGCACAATGATGTATCTCGACATCACTATAAATTCTAAAAATCTACCGTAGATTTTCAGTTGCTGTTATATCACTATATTCTAGAATTCACCTATTATTACGGACTGATTTAGATAGATTAAACTAATTTTTTTTATTAAAAAATATCTGCTTTTTTTATGTAGGCCTACTCACAAGTCGGTTCGAACTTCCACTGAAATAGAGCAACGTATTTTTGTGTAAAATAATTAACTGTGATGGACATATATAACCCATGTATGAACGCATTATCTACAAAATTTGTCTTATTTAACTTAAATCCATACATCTTATTAATCTAGCTTATGATTTCTTATTATATTGTAATTATTTTGGTGATCAAATTTTGAAAATTCGATTTTTTGATACCGGGTATTTTAAATATTTTCAAATTCATGTGGAGATTTTGATTTAAATATCTTAAATAATTATTCAATAAAGTTCAATTAATGTGAAATTAAGTATATTATCTGCATTTTAATTATAATTTTTAACTGATTAATTATTAACATTAATAAGAAATTTTAGTAGATTAAAATTATCATTTGAAAATATATTATTGTTTACTTTATAGTTGTTCAAAATTTAATTTATGAAATTTATAAATTGAAAAAAATGTTTTAATAACCTAGGCTAAAAATCTTTAAAAAACTTAATAAATTTCCATATTTATTAAAAGTTTTTATTCCTTCACGGTGTAAAATTGAAGAAATAAACTGCTAGTAAATATTTATCACAAAATATTATTGATGAAATAATGAATGGGTCTTTAGTCATTCATTATCTTATATCTACGAATATATTATCTCACAGCCTTATCAAGATCAAGAAATAGAAGCCATTTGCTAAATTAACCTGTTTCTTTAGTGAATTAAATCTGAAAGAAATCTGCAATGAGGTGAATAGTAACCAAACACGAAAGGAAAGATGTCGAAAATAGCTTTCCGTGTATTTACATATTTATATATGCTAACAGATGGATAGATGTATATTTTAGAATATCTCAGCATGTGCATACATTATATTCTATATCAAATAATTGCCAATAGCGAATATGAGATGCAGCTACTAATTACAGAAAAATTATCATAAACAAAGATAATTAACAGAATAATAACACAGTATTAATATGGAACAATAAAACTTAAGAAGTAATTTTGTACTTGTCACCATTCTTATTTAAGAGTTATGAGCATATAATGTTTTATCCATTGCCTTTTAATCAGCTATTCAGGACATAAAATGCCAATTAAATCCTTCGAATATTGTTTCATTTTCAAGTTTCAATACATTAAGCATAGAAAAATGCACGCTTAGTATAGTTTTGTTCTGCGTTTGGATTTTGTATTATCCCTCTAATTATAAGATTGGGATTATCATAAGGTATCTTTAAGGTATCTATTATCATAAGGATTATCATAAGGTATTTGCTTAATTCTATTAGTTCTAAGTGTTTGTTTCTGAGTTTGAATTATTCTGAATAAGTGCAGCAACACAAATGCAGATGATTCGTTAATTTATAGTGCATATACTCCATTTTGATAATAGACTACGATCAATCAAAAACTGTAAGCGTTATGTTTATATGTTTTATCTAGGTCAACTATACAGATGGAAGTTGTATCATCTGTAGTAGTCTATTCGTCGTTGATTTAATAAGAGAAAGTCAATTAATTTTCTGACATGGCTGTTTACGACTATGATTAATCGAAATATAATTGAGAACATTTGTTTTTATAGATTTAGTTATTTTGAAACATTTATAGCACTGACCCTTGATGTTGAATTCACAAGATTCATCCTTTGTAAAATTTCTAAGATCTTCATTCTCAGGAATGTCCACATGATCTTAATGAAAATAAAACTTATATAAATACTAATATTTTAACTCTTGTTGTATATTTGTGATCTTAATTTTTTGGTTCTCGGAGATTTTCACTAGTTAGTGTAACATAAGCATATAATTAAATTATTTTAAAACCAGTAGGCTTGTAACGTTTCACTTTACACTTTTCCCCGTTATGCAAATATTTTCTATCCCTTATTTTATTGTTGGGAGTTTATGAATATTCACTATAAATATTTTCATATATAATTTGCACCTTTATATCGTTATTTTCACGCTTCTACATTTTATATATAAAATATACCACAATGAATATCACGCAAGACTGAGAAATACTTGACCTAAATCCTAATTTCTTTTTTATATTTAATATATTTTTAAATTTTGTTTTATTATAAAATATAAAAATACACAAAGAATACATAGAATATCAAATTAAAATGCGTTAAAATTTATTAAGTGAAGCAATGAAATAAAATTTGTCCTCTTTGGTTGTCAAAATTTAAATAACAAGAATTTTTTTGGATGCTGATTAAATAAAAAAATATAAATAAAATTTAATTCTAGAAAAATTCATAATAATAAATTTGTTTTTTTTTTTATCATTTAAATCAATAAATTTACTCGATAATTTTTTATTTATGTAATGATAAAAAGTACCAACACGTATATTATGCTCATAATCTAATGATATAAAACTTCAGTGAATATATATAAATTTTTAAAAATCAAATTTGAAAAAATAGATTAATTTAATGATTTATTTTCCATAATATCTAGTTCTAACGTTAAACATTTTAAAATCAATCTTTAAGATCGGCATAATCATCATTTCTTTAGTTTTGTCAGGTAGTTTTCTTAAATATTAATTATAAATATTATTTCAATTTAATTAAAGTTAAAAGATTCAAAAATAATCATTATAAATGACACCCGTGAAATATAAGTTTTGTCTAATAAACTTAATTTGAAAAAATATTCAAATAAGTGAAATGAAAGGAGAAATAAATTTTGTATTGAGTTTCTTTTAATCTTTTGAAAATAATTCGGTCATAAATTTAAATTGATTATCTTTATTTAAATTTTTTTGTTGCATTTGCTCAACTCCCTTTATCAATTATTATGAATTTTATCAAATATTGGATGGTAAGAAAATCGAGAGAAAAGTAATATATCTGATCTTTATCAATAACAGACAATTATAAACAAATAATAATTATAAAAACGTTAATAATTAATGTTAACTCAATGTATAACGATATCTTCACCATTCAAGTTTTGGTTCGATTGGTGCCAAAATTTTATTTATAAAAATGAAAATAAAATAAAAATATAAAAAATAAAATTTCCTAATAAATTCTAGATAAAAAATAATAAATTTTATAGACTAAAAGTTTAAAAAATAATAATTTTGTTGAGAAATAATATAATATAATTCTAATAAAGCTATTATTAATATGAATATTTTATGGTTAAAAAATAAAAATCATCTGGAGAAAAATTATTTATAAAATTTTGATGTATTAATATATCTATAATATAGATATACATTAAATATACAAATAATTTAAAATAAATAAGTTTAAAATTAGGTGAATTATCAATTAAATTCTAATACAATAATTACATTGGAATAAGTTAACTTGAAATGCAAAATATTACACAATAGGCTTATGAAGTAAAATTAAGACAAATTAATTTTATTAAAGATAGTTGCGAATACCATAATTACTTTAATAATGTTATAATTTAAAAATTAATTATGTCAGGGGGAAAGAATGGCAACATAAGACGAAAGAAATCTATTAAAATGATGTTCTGCAATTATTAATAGAAAAAAAAGTTTATTAAATTCTAATAACTTATTTATTCTTCAAATTTTGGAAACGTAGTTGATCAAAAGATATAAGAATATTTTTCTGGATGCTTTTAAAATTTATTCTAGTTTTTTTTTTTTAAATTTAAAAGATAAATCCATGTAAGCGTATTGTTTAACCAAACTCCCCAAAATTTTATATTCAGAAACCTAAACTTTTCTATATTGATTTCGAGTTATCTTTATACACTAGGGATATGATTGCAAAGTCTATGCTATCCTCTATCTAGTTCAACTTCAGAATTTCTTTTGTCTTTCAATACTTGTGACACCATCTGCTCTTGACATTAAACAATCTCTCTCTCTTTCTTCAAAACCACAGGCACTCATCATTTATTATTTAACTGAGAGATCTTTAATTTATATATATCTAAACTGTCGAAAAATATCCTGATTAATCTCGATAATCTTTAAATATTGTTATTGTCATTATAGTCTATGCATTTTCATTATAATTTATCTCATTTATTGTAATGTGGGCCATGCATGAGATGAACATTTTAAAACAATTTTACAATCACATTTTAATAATTTTATCAATTGCTTTTAGTCATGGATAACTATGTGATCCTATGTTTTCCAGCCAGTAATTCAGATAAATATCTCTTTATTTTATAGCTTTATCTATACTTTTGAGAATGTTGTAACAGTTTAGTTGTGAATACACAAAAGAACACATAAAATGTTTATCTTTAAATATAAAAAGTTACTGTCTTCTTCAGATTAGAAAGAGAGACAGGACAACTCATTGTTTACTATGGAATATAAAGAGAAATCCATCTAATCTGCACGAAAAGTAAAGAGCTGTTTCATGTTTTCGTACACTTTAGAAAATAATCGCAAATATTTTTTTTAACTCTGCAAATAAAATGAAATTATTACTGTCGGATATAGTACAGTAAATATAAAAATAGTCCTTTCAGTATGCAGAATCGTAAGTCATCAACTATCGAAAATATGCTTAACATTTGTCTGCAATCTGTGAATTTGGTCACGTCTTATAATTTCTTTTGTTGGAGTCAGTATCATGAAATTTTTTATAGAGTTAAATCAGCATTATGAAATTTTTTAGAAGTTCAATTTTAAATAGGATAAAGAAAAGGAACAGAAATTCTTTCAACACAGAAAGTTAGTAAATTGATAAATTATTAAAATCAGTATAACTTGTATAAACCATGAATTGTGTGCTATGTTTGCAATCATTTATCAGTAAAAACTTTTTTATATAATTTACAAAATTAAATACCTAAATATGAACTTTTTTCCAATAATTTTTAATTAAATTGTTTCTGTTGTCATTTAAATCATACGAATCTACAGCATACAAGTGTTGCTGGAGCTATAAAACTGAATTACTGTAAAATATATCAGGAACTACTAAATGTTTATTGTAACCAGTTTATGAGCCTTTTTCTGAAATTACTCTACTGACTATCACCACAGAAAAATGGTCTGATAGAAAAATACTGTTGGGCAATCACAATTTTCAGTCTTATCCTTTAAAGTTTTATTCTGCTTCTGTGTGCATTTAATATTTATTTACATCGTGATCTGTAATTCCTGTTTATTGAAATATTAATTAAAATATAGCAAAAGTTTCTAAAGAAACAAATATAATTAATCAATCATTTTGTAAATTCTCTTAAAAGAGTACTATTTACTGGAATCCATTATATCGAAACGTGTTTAAAGAAGTTTCAGATTCGTTGCTCGAAGTATAATTGTTCATTTGCGTGTTCAAAATTTTTAATTGGAGAGATAATATGCATCTAGTTTAATTTTTCCAGTGAAAGGATTGAACTAATGAGTTCATAAAGGATAAAAAGATAAACATTATAAAGTAATTATCTTAATGGTCATCAGATGCTATTCATATTATACATTTTAAGTTTAAATATATAATATTATTGCGTTAAAATTTCTGAACCATACAAATTTAGGAGCTGTTTTTCAATAGTAGTTGTATCATCGTATTATCTATAAATAAGTTTTAAATATTAAAACTTATTATGTTGATATCTCGAATTTCTTGAGTGTATAACAAGCAAAAAATTTCACAATTAATCCACTTTAATGCGAAATAAACTTTTCGAAATTTTGTTTAGGAAAATGGAATTGCTTCTTCAGATCCAATTAAAAATTGTGAACTTTTATTTATTTTTTAATCTATTTCCATGAGATTTCTTTCCTTACTTTGCCAGATTTTTTTAATTTAAATCACAGTTTAAGAGCAATACTGAGAACAAAAACCTAATTATTAAATCTGTTCTCATGCTTTTGTCTGATCCTATAGATAGGCAAGATTTTCAGTTAATTCTTTAAAAAAATATAAGAAAAATTAAAATATGATGTTCATTTTTTTTATTCTACATAATTTTAAATTACTTATGTCTGTCTTAAATTAAAAATTCTATTCTGAAATACTTAATCAAAAATTGACGGAAATAAATCATAAAATTTATTACGCAAATTTTAATTAACAGTTTTATTCAGTAACTTCAAATTTTAATTATGTAGTTTTATTTTAATTTATCTGTACAGTTTTATAGGTTGTACTTTCTATTTGATGAAAACGAACGACTTAAATTTATCAGTTGAAAATAAAATAAAATGAAAAGGAAATGCCAAAATATGAAATTTTAATTTATGATCTAAAATCCAACATTCTTGGTCATTCCTTCCTAAAATTTTTGTTTTTATTGTATTTTCGATAAAATATAATTTTATTTTAACGTACAAATCATAATGTTATCAAATATAATAAAACTATATAAACTTTTTTCTTATGTAATAATATTTATGATGAGTAATAAAAAAATAAATACACAATAAATAATTGAATTATTATATAAAATTTATTTACTTACATGAGAATAATTAAATAATTTAAGAAGAAAAACCAATTGTAAGTTATTAAGCGTGCATAATTTATCATTCATATGTGACTGTATAACTCTAATGAAGCATTTATTCTTTCTTTACATGTCTAAATATGAATAATTTCAATAATATATATTTCTTTACTGATTATTTCTATGTTCTTTTTTTAGATTGCATAAGTTTAGTTTATTATATATATTTTTCATGTATGAAGTAACTTACGAAATCAGTTTTTGTATTTGATTTTTAGATGCGTAGCCATAAAATATAAGATATAGTCAACATCACTCGCTTTTTTATATATTTTATTATATAAATTAGATATGAACAAAAAATACCTATCGTGCTTATCAAAAATAATATGGAGAACTTGATCGTGATTCTATAAAAATTTAGCGAAAATTTGCTTTTAATGGCACTTGTTTCAAAGAAAGGATCCTTAAAGATGAATATAAAACCATAATTGAATAAGAAAGAAAATGAAAATTGATATTATATAGATTTTTTAATGATAAAATAATAACAAATATCTAGATCTATAAGTAAAATTGGTAAAATAACTGCCATTTAACGATCTTTAATGGCTACTAATTTTTAAGAGTTGAACATAAATAAAGATTTTTTTTATTAATTATAATTTTTGATCAATTTATGAATGTTTTCTTAACTGTCCCAGATATACTTGTTCATTTTTATCTTTCAGCTTTTCGAGGCGATTTCTCCAATTGAGATCTTTCTGAATAAATTGCTTCTGTAGCTTTCTGTTTATTACCACAAGTAGAACATCTTTTTTAGTGTATAATCAAAAATATAGCCAATCTGTAGATAATAATAAAAAAAATTATCATCAATGTATATCTTACTTATGTAGGTAGATGTAAAGCGATCGCCTCGTATCTCAGGTAAATCAGTGATTTAAATTCAAATTTTTCTTTGAAATTATAAAACAAAATGCATAGCGGATTTTGTTGTTTTGTAAATGTTTATGCTTACTTAAAAATTTGAATAAAAAATATTTGGAAATTCGTGGATGGTTATTTTTTGGTAACATGAAATGAATTCAATAAAATGCTGAGTAAATTTTCTTTTTCTACTTTCGTACGATAGATATTAAAGTAGTATTGAACACGTACTAACACATTTTACTTTTTCGAACGTGAACTTTGGTCAGTTCGTGATATGTCAAGAAAAATCTTTGAATGGCTTGTCTCCCTATTGATCTGACTTGTTTCCATAGTAACATTGACTTAAATCTTAAAAAATTTTCTCTTATCTATCAATATATATGAAAGTGTTTAACAATTTTTTAATTATTTTTTACTAGGCATTAAAAAATATAAGTAATAAAAAAAAATTAAAAGTAGACACGATCATTATTTAAACAGAAAAAATACATATTATACAAACATTTCATTATGTTATACCGATGTTAGAGAAAAATAAACAGTTTTAAAGCATGTAACACGTTCTTTATCATCAAGATATTTTTTACCATTTACAGTAACCGTAAACTGTTCGAGTGTCGTTATTTTAGCTGAAGAATTAGAGAGATAAAGCGTAACAGTTCATTTAACAGCAAAAACTTGAATTATCTTAATTAGGATTCTTGCTGGCATTTTTTAAGAAGGTTATCACGGAATAGTTTCTATAAACTAAAATTCTGATAGCATAAATGAAAGAATAGCTGCAATAATTAACGCTCAAAATCTCATCTCCAAATTATGCTTATATTTTCCTGCCAATGTTTGAAAAATTGGTAAAAGGAACATTGACGAGTTTACAGTAGCCCTGCTTTTGTTTTAACTTACATATGCACTTTCTGAAAATAAATATTAAATAATAAGTAACGCTTATTATTTAATATTTATTTCCTATAAATTCCTATAAACATTTAATGGGAATATGATAAATAAATTCCTATGAACATTTAGTAGGAATATGATAGGAATTTAAATAAAATTCCTATAAACACTTTTTACAGTTAAAACTGCTATTGTTATAATATTCCAATAGCAATTTTAACTATATACGTAGGAAAAATAGTAATTTTTAAACATAATTAAAAATAATTTCATTCTTGTTCATTTAATTAATTAAATTAGCAACCATTTTTGTTCCGATTTTCACTCTATTACCCGATCTTTCTATTGCATCTCTAATTATACCAGTATGCCAAATAAATAAATTACTTTTTTTTGCCTTTATTTCTCAAAAAAATTTATTTTTTAAGTTTTCGATTTTTTATTCAAACTAATATGCGCAGAATGAAAGAAAAACTTATGTATGAAAATTCAACTGTTTCGAATTTTAACGTTTACTTAAGTTCTTTCTTTCGATAATAATTGAATAGAATTGTGGAAAGAAACGTCACAGTTCGAACTACGCTCCTTAAAGATTTACTGGTGGCAATTGTTATAAATCAAATCAACAAAACGTCTGAATAAACCTATTATTCAAAAGCTCCTGTTGTCATACAAGCGGAAATTTTCCCGAATTTATTTCCGAATATACACTGACGGAAAAAAAAATCCCAACACCAAGAAAGACTTGTGTTAGATAAACAAAATTTGGTAGGCGTGTT
>WUQG02421043.1:0-15186 GCA_011317285.2 Androctonus mauritanicus | reverse complement strand
CGTAGATCTCGCTGACTCATATCTTTGAAAAGGCTGATGCTGTGGTAAACATCCTTCTGTAGGACCACAGGTTGGTTCCCCTTTAACAAGATTTTGTGGTTCCTGTTGTGGGGAAGCATGATGAAAATGCGTTGCACCAATTCTTGATCCCAAATTTGGCGAAGATGTATTCTGATGAGCTGGTGCAGGACTTTGGGAAGTATATTCATAGGGTCTGAAAGCTCCACTGCTTCCAACACCTGACTGGTATACAGGACTAGCATGTTCTGAACCCATAGGGTGTATTGGAACTTTAATCTGCTGTTTATCTCTTGATGATGATTGACTACCTGGTGTGCTTGTTCGACTACTACCTGGAGTTGATGATCTTTCAAATGGTATACTGCCTTCTTTTTCTCGGCTGTGAGAGGATGGCTGATTTGTTTGTCTTCCACCAGATGCTGTTTGGTTATTTGGACTGTAAAAATAATTTTTTTTTACAAAATAATTCAGTTTAATTATTTTTAATAATAATAGTTAAAGAAATTTGAAAATAATATCCAAAATTTCAACTATAATCATTTTATTAATTGTTTATTAAATATAAAAACTATTATTGTTCTTACTTAGTTGAATTTTTACTTTCTTCTCTGGCTTTTAATTGAGCCTGTGTAATATAAGTATGTTGGAATGGCTGATAACCGTAAAGACTAAAGCTTGCTTCTGGCTTTGGCTGTGCTGTTGCAGCTGAGGAGGTAGCTGTGATTGGACTAGAACTCATACCAGATTTACTGGTTGAAGAGGTACCACTAGAAGGATGAGGAGATGACCTAGATACTGGGTATCCTTCCATTTTTGAATGGACACTCCCTGGTCGTTGCTGGAAATTTATACAATTTTATAAATTATTTATCTTTAAAGCTAGATGCTTTTTTCAAGTGTATAAAAGTTTATTAAATATCATTTTAGAACAAATGAACCATGTTTTACCTCTGATAATGCAAAGTTCTGAGAATGAGATAAATCAGCAGCTTGTTCATTTCTCTGCTGTTGGACTAGAACCATCCATCTCTCTTGATCCTGACGCATACGCTCCAATGCGTTATGTCTAAATTGGAAAATACCATACAGATGTTTACGAGATAGGATTATGAATTCACTATTATTTTAAAACTTATTCATACAGAAAGTTGTTATTAATATTTTATCTAAATATAATGCAAAGTAACAATGATTTTTTAAAATTTTTAAATACTAATCAATAATATACTCGATCTCTTTAAACATAAAATGAAGAAATTTATAAATATAGCATTTTTTAATTTAAATTGCTGAATCATTTATTTAAAAAAATGAATATTTCTATTCTTTCATAATATACGATTTATCCAATTAAACTCGTAAAATTTTTTATATTAATTTGATCTATTATATCAGTAAATTGAATATATTTAAATTATTAAAAGGAAATAAATAAGAATAAATTAGTAAAAATTTGTTATTCATAGTAAGGTCTATACTAAACTTAGATCTGTAAATATATATATAAAAATAAATTTTCAGTATATATTTAAAAGAATTTTAATTTTATTTATTTAATACAGACCTTTCTTTTGTATCAGCAGATATTTTCTCCCTCTTATCCTTATCAGCATCTGTAGAATGAATAGCATGACTATGGACAGTTACAACAGGACTACATCTACCTACATTAGATGTTGGCAGCGGTTTGATCAGTGATATATTTGAATTCCAGCTATTTGGAACCCTAGAACTCCACTGTTTCAAATGCTTTGAATATAAATAAAAAAAAACGACATTGCAAGTTAGGTAAAGAAAATTTGATTAATATCAGTTTTACAAAATAAATTAGTTCCGAGATATTCACCCTTTCATTTACTAATCTTAGTGATTCTTCAAAATGCTGTTGTACAGCTTCCCTCTGAACTCTTTCTCTTTCTAATCTTTCCCTTTCTTGTTGTTCTCTCTCTGATCTTTCTCTTTCCACCCGTTCCCTCTCTCTCCTTTCTTTTTCTTGTCTTTCTCTCTCTACCATTTCTTTTTCTGCTTTCTCTCTTTCTAATCGTTCCCTTTCAATTCTATCTTGTTCTTCTCTTCGTTCCCTGAATGAGAGGAAAAAAATAGTGAAGATGAAATACCAAATTATACAAAATCAAAAAAAAAAATTTTAATTTTAAAGAAAGAATGAAATTAAATAAATTATCCAAATTCAGATTAAAGGCCTTGATTATTTTATCTTGCAATGTTAAAAATGCAAACAATTTTTCATTTTTAATTTAAATTTTACAAATTAAAAATTTTTTCATATATATTTTTTTTTATTAAAAATATATATTAAAATTTAAACTACTTAATCTGTTCGATAAATATTTTTGTAATTTAACATGTAATTCAGGCTGAAGATTAAGCACAAGTTTTACAGTTAAAGAAAAAATATCCATTCCTTCATATTTTCCATTACTTTGGAAATTTTTATTTAATAAAATTATCTGAAATTACTTTCATATGTATATATATAATATAGTTAAAACTATATCTAAGGCCTGGACTCCGCTACACCAGAAATCTGAAACAAGCAAAGTCATGTTTCAGATTACTTTCAGTTTATGCTTTAGTTCCACATAAACAAAGTTCTTTCAACTTGGGATGCACTGATGACTGATGGTCTGCATGTCTAAACTATGACAACAACAACAACAACAAGTAAATTAAGAACAAAACATCAAAATTATAAATCATTACCTTCCTTAAGATTTGTATAATCTATTTGATTTAAAACACAAAAGAAATTAATAAAATAAGAGCTTATTATTATTCATAGCATTAAATGCACAGAACCTAAAAGTCTTGAACCAAAAATTTTTCTTGGTTTGCACACTGCCATGTTATCTACTGAATACTAAACTCTGATTCGCTATGTAGTTAGACCTGAAACTGAAACATTAAATTTATTTATATTGTATTTTCAGGTGAGTTTTTGGCCAAGATATGGCATACAAACTGGAAGCTGCATGTGAAAATCATTTTCTATCATTTTTCTGTATTGGAAGCAATATAGAAAAAACTTGAATGTTGAGAAAAAAATTTTAAATATGAAAGAGTAGATAACAATAAGAAAACAAAAAATCGAATGGTAATCGGAATATTGTGATTGCTTAATGAACAGGATAAAGTATATGATATATATGAAACAATTCTTAACGGAAATATGCACAAATTTAAAAGTTGAAAAATTATAAAAACTAACAAAAATAAAATTTTTAATGAACTTTTTTTGTTTAATTTATTTTTTTAATGTTTAAGTAATTTTAAAAATTTTTATAAAATATTCATTTATTTCTAATTAAATATTTTTTTAAACGATTGCAGATAAGTTCAAATATTTTTAAATAACGATAATTTTTGTATATTCTGTTTTCAATCTTTTATAAATCTGGATTGCAAATTAATATCATGATTTTGCTATAATTTTTTATAAATAAATGATATGATGATAGTTTTTTTTTTTTTTTTAATCTTATATCCTTCAAAAGTTTTTTACATTACTAAATCAATAAAATATTGCTTTTACCTAAATGCGAATAAATAAGAATAATATTTATGATAATTATATACTAGCATTATATTATTTGTTTTTCTTTCATTCATTTTCCAGTAATTTCTTTTTTATATTTCTAAAAATAACAGTTTCATCATCAGTAAAGTTTTAGATTTTATAAATTTAGTTTTGTATTATTTATATTAGTTTAAATATTTATATTTATAATATATCTTCATAAAACAATAATATTTATGAAAAAGTTTTAGAATTTATCATTTCCTCTTTAAACATTTTAGAGAAATAAGAATGTACTAACAGAAAAAAAATTATAATTGCGTTGATTTTTCTCAAACAAAATATTCAATCCACTTTTTAAAATTTACTAACTTAACGACAGTCTTGTCTCTTATAAATAATCAACTTGGAATAGTTGTTCAAAATTATTATAAATAATCTATAGCGTTGTAAACACGAATCATAAACACTTCCATCATCAAAATAAGTAACAACATACTATTGTATGATGAAATACTTAAATAACACTTATTTAAAATTCTAAAATATAACAATATAAGCTTATCTATTAAATTTGTTGTTTATAAAATGAAATTTCTGTTTCGAAATAAAACAGGAATTTTTTTTTGTATGCTTTTAGAATATATAAACATTATCGTAAAAATAATATAAATTTACATTGCAAATTTTGAAATATTTATTTATTTATTTATTTTGAAATTAGAAAAAATTCTTTTGTATTATTTTTTAGCTTTAATTCTGCTATTTATTGGTGGAGAGAAAATTTATATTTGGTCGAAGTGCTAAAGGTAAACAAGTTCGATTAAATATGATTTCATAAATGGACGAATAAGATTTACTAATTTATTCGTGCATTTTATATTTTAACGTATAAAATGAATTAGACATACACAAATATTCGAAATAAATTATCAGATAAAACATCTGTAATATATTATGAAATTATTTTTATGACTTTTTTTAAACTAAATTATTATTGGTTTATGAGTAATTTTAAGATTTTATTATTCACTACATTATAATTCGAATTCGTATCAAAATATCCAATATTAGCTTTCGTTTATTTTGACAAAATCTGCATTAATAACAGATATACTTCTCTTCTATGATATCACGCTTTAAATATTTCCTATCAACTGACTATAAAATTACAAAATATATATATTTCTGTATTAAATTTTATAATTATTTAAAATCAAATTTATTTTGTATATAATTTATTGAAGCTTTTTTATGCTATTTATCATATGAAATAATATATATTCCGTGTCGGGAAAATTTTGTAATTGATACTAAAAACAAGACTGAAATTTAATTGCTGAGAAAGAATGGGGGAACGGTAGAATTAATTGATTAATTAATTTTTATTTTTGAAAAATAAAAATAAAAAAAATTAAGTTTTTAATCAATTAATAAGTTAATATAATACTCAAATTTGAAAACGTACGCACCATTATAAAATTGTAATTTTAATGTCAGTTCTCTTAATTTTATTTAAGATTATATTATATATTTAAATACTGTATGTTTAGTTACCCGTAAAAACTAGTTTTTAAATTGAAAATAATCTCTGAACCCAGACATTTAAAGATTTCTTTTGAAAAATAAGAATATCATCATCATCAATAGCAAAAACAGTTCTCAGAGAAAAATCAATTAAATATTAAACATATTTCCTCATATAATAATGATTACATCGATCATTACTATTATTCTAAATTAAAATTAAGCTTAAAAACATGAATCGACTTCCATTTAATGCAATATTTGCCCTTTTCTTTAACTGATATCAAGACTAAGATCAAACGGATAAAGTTAAATTAACCTTTGGGCACATTTATTGTAGTTATAAGATAAAATTCGATAGTAATATTATCTTATGAAACGTTAAAGAAATACTCGATAAAATAAGCAATTTTTCAATTATTTGGGAATTTATAAAACTATTACAATAATTCTATTCTTTTTTAAATATATATGTTAAGCTATAAAAGATAATTGTCATTTAAACAAGATGAATCAACATTTTTATATACTTAGTAAGCAAATAAATATGACACACAAAGATTACAAAAATTTTGTTTGCAATTTTTTTTTTTATTTATTGTTAATAATCAAATTATTTAGCATATTTATTTTTTTATTATTATCATTATTATTATTATTTATTTTTTTTTTTAATTTAGATATTTGTAGTTATACAATAACTCACTTTGTAATGAAAAAAAAAAATTAATGTAATCAGTGTGACTTTATTTCAGAGTTTAATGTTATTAAACAAAAATAAAAAATAAACAATTGCCGAACAAAATTTATAGACGACAATTCCTCATTCTAAATTCTAATTTAATAATATGTATACAGATGGTTTACATTCATGTGATTTGTGCAATCTGTGCAGAGAGTAAAATTAAGTACCTTTATACAGGTACAATGCATTCATTCAGTAACACATAATCTTTGTATTCAGGGACCCGGCATGGTAACACCTTGTGTAACGGTTGCTAGACATTTATTAATTGCGGAGTTTCTAAAAATGTAATAAAAGAGACAGAGCATTAAGTAGAAATTTCTTAAGATAAATTAATTAATGTGTATAGTTTTATATTCATACAAAGATTGCTATGTATGCATGTCCTTGTAATATTAACTTAATAATCATTATAAGGGAGAAAAATAAGATATTTGTTAAAATCACATATCTAATTTAGATAATAAATATCATTTTAAAGTGATGTGCAATAGTAGAATTTATGATATTAAAATGTAAACTGATATTAAAGTTTATTTTGGTATTTAAAGATAAGATTTATCTTCAGTGATGTCATAACTATAATTTTCTTTCATCTATTCTTATGCAAGAAGTATTCAATGATGAAATTTATACAGTAATCATTGTTATTATAAATAAATAAATTCAACGGAAACAGACAGACGTAAATATCTGATATTTAAAAAACCAATTATTTTGATAAATTAAAATATTAAACAATAAAATTCGGTCTTAGTGAATAATTTAATAGTTCGATGGAATATTAAATAATTAGCAATGGTGTCCTTGTTGTTTCAAATAGATTTAGCTTTTATTGTCTTTTTTGATAATTTATTCATTAATTCTAATTTTTCTAACAATAATTAACAAGACAAATATTTAACAATTACTTTAATTTACTATTTATGTTGTTGGATTATTAAAACATAAGATTCGGAACCGTAATGATAGAAATTCCCAATATCGGCGTTCAATCAGAATATAAAATGAATCATAAAAAATCATAGAAACACAAGTTAAATCAGGTGTATGTTGTTTATATATCTGTTTAAAAAGTTTTATTTATCTATCTTTCTGAGATTTTTTTTTTATGGCATATTTTATCAATTGTATTTAAATGTATAGATTTAAATATTCTATATATATATTTTTTTTTTCATTTAAAAATAACTTCTTTGTAAATATGTAATTCAATAATTTGAATTACCTACTTTTGTTTTTTTTTTTTTTATGTATATTTTAAAAATAGATTAAGTTGTTAATATTAAAAAAGAAAACAGTCTTATTGCGGAAAATAAAAATTAATATTTTTATTTTAATTTAAACAAAAAATCGAACAGTTTAAAACCAATTTGATTCGAAATAAAAATATTGACTGAACAAAACTAGGACAGTGCAGAAAAATATACATATTTTAACATAATTGTCTTACGCTGCATAAGTCAACTGTTATTTTTTTTTTGTCATGCAAAAATTTGCAAATTTGGTACTAAATCTCTGCAAAAAAATAAATAAATTTTCTGTTTTCTTTCTTTTTTTTTTGTCATTATGCTGCTAAACTCATATTATGTTATTGAATAGCATCTGTTTAATGTTTAGCTTTCTACTTATTTTGGTTAAACCAATGATGGTGTCTTTTTATTCATTTCTGTATATTGCAGTTATCTTTTATCTTTGCTGGCATTTATAATCTTCTTGTCAGATTTTTAGCTTTGTTTTCTTTTCTTTTTTTCCAATAAAAAATTCAAAAGAAAATGTATTTTGCTTGCAAAAATATATCCAAATTTGACAGTTATTTTCATTAATGGACGGTTATTAATTAATATGTTTATTCACTTTCCGTAATCATTCCTTCCAAAAAAAAATTGCTTTAAAACAGAATATTTTATTTTTAGCAACCAAAAAAAACCTGTAAAAATTGCTGAATTAAAAGATAAGGAAAAAAAACAACTCTTTATAGTATCTAATTAGAGTTTTTGGCCTACTTTCCACCCAACAGAGTTAATTTAATTCAGAATGATAACAACATACTTAAACAATGATAGTAATCTTTTCTCTAGATAATTTTGCTTATTTCTAACTTGACCAAACAATTTTTTAACCCTGCATTCTAGGTTATCATGCGAAATACCATATACTATATTAACGATTATCAGAATATCCTGTTTATATATGTAAGTTATCGGTTTAATTAAGTAACAAATGACAAAGTTTACTGGTAATCTCTATTGGAGATAAGTTGTGTATGTCCATTTAAGAAGAGTAAACCATGAGACGATAAGCTAAATAATTGCAAAAGCATTAAAAATATAATAATAAAATATTTTTTTGTTCTAAATTCTTGTCGAACGTTTCATTTCTCTTAACGGATAAATTTGGTGAATATGTAACAATCCGGTATGTCTTGTTTTTAATTTTATGTTTAGAGGATCCAATGCAGATTTTTATGTTATTTCATCTGTTGTTATCTTATCGGCTTTTATATTTTTAAGCTGATAGGTTTCATTTTATCGTTAAGGAAAAAAGTAACCTAATACCGACTACGTACTGTATTTCTAAATTTGTTATAAGAATTTTGAGGCCAAACTATATCTCTTGCTTAATTTCTAGACATATTCTTCTTTTTTTTTTTCTTTTTCTGCTGATAACAGAATTGGCTTAATTGAGCAAACTCCTTTGTTTTTATTGAAGAGTGGCAGAACAAAGAATTCTAGATATACTTTATGATAATGTTTTAACTATAATACCTAGGTTCTTATCATTTTATAAGATAATGTAATCAAATCAACTTAATAAAAATGAGGAGCTCAGTGCTCTCTTGTTTTTTGGGGAGGGTTTTATTGAGTACAACAAGTTAATCTATGCACAGTAGTAAAGAAAATTATTAATATAAACAAGAGTGTAACACGGTATAAGTTGTAAATTCTTCTTCGATTTTATTTTCGTGACAACAATTACAACTAACTATTTTTTTTTTTTTTTTAGAACAAAGATGCCGGCTAGAATGAGATTTGGGCAGAATGCCAGATGGGGAGAGTTAGTTGGAAATGCGACAATGACCGATTTCGATCAGTTTTTCTTTTGTCCGGTATAATACAAAATTTCGAGATGGTAGAGAGGACGATACCTGCCAAAATTCCTGTCGACCGAATGTTATTTTCGTCTCGGGCGTGCCAATTTTCTTTCGGCTGTGTCATCAAACTTGGATGGCAAACGGTGGACTTGTTCTTTCGCAAGAGGGTCGTTAAGAAAACTGGCAAACGTCTCCGGTTAACTGAAAGTAGTTGGGAGATATTTCCTGTTATAAAACGACTACCTCGAGACAAAAGCTGACGAAGCAAACGATCCTATATATCCACTATAAGCAATTTTGACATGGTATCGATCCCACGCTAATGATAGTCTGGTATTTAACACGGTATAAGAGCGACTTTTATCATACTTTTCTATCGCTTTCGGTTCTAAAAATCCTCCTCTTTTTAGTGCATTCGAAAATATTTGCAGTCAGTAAATTTGCTTATTAACAGAATTTCAAACGAGAATAGAGCCGCAAAATGGGATTACTGTACACTACAGCAGTTTTGTTTCTGCGTGCAGCGAGTTTGAGTGATTACAACCAAATTTTATGCTTTTCTAGAGAGATAAACGAGGGTTTTAATTGTGTTCAGTGCTCTCTAAAATATGATTACGGAATAACTTTCGAATTTATAATTTATTTCGTTTCTGACCACTGCCGAGAGCTAAGCAAACGGATGTTCAATAATGAATTTTGATCCCGCACGGCCAAAACCCAGCAAGAGAGAGAAATATCAAAGTTTTAAAGAGATTTGCAAGGACGATACTGCAACACGATGTTATGGTAGTTATGCGTAGAGTAACAAGAAAAAAATAATAATAATGTAGGATATTACAGAATTAGGTTTAGTTCTTTTAAAAAAACGACTTTCCTGTTCGATTTTTATTACTGTCATTCTCGTGTTTTTTTTTTTTTTCCTTCCTTCCTGCTGAGTCACTTAATATCTTAAACAATTCTCGTTATCAATGTCACGAAATATCGCCGTTTAATTTTAATGATTCTTATTTATCTCGAATGCTGCTGGATGAGGAGAATGGGGGAGAGAGAGAGGTTCAGAGGTTAGAAACACGGGGGAAACAGAAACATGGCGTTACAACCGGTTTTCAACCGGGAAAAATTCTTTAACCAGTGGACACAACCGGGACAGTACAGTGAGTGTTGCGACTATTAAAATCATTAAAACGAGTTTCGATCTCTTAAAAATAACTACTGAATAACCAGTTACGATAGAAGGAAAAAATGGTGTGTGTGTGTGTGTGTGTGTACGTAGCTCTTGGCAAACGGGAGGATGTCTTTATCAACTCGATGGCGAAATGACCTTTCTCAGAAGAACGGATAATTGGTTGGCAGTTGTGTGAATCTTCTACGCCGCTGTGCTTATTGCATTGTTTAGTTTTTGCTTCGTCGCGTTTTTTATTCATGTTTTCGTCACCTGTTTATAGGTTCTTGGCAGTTTTCTTATTGCAGCGATGGGGCATTTTAGTACCAAATTTAGTACGGTGTTCCGTGTTACTACTGTTTTTAGTTACAGGATTCTTGGAATTTTTTTCCTGCACTAGTTTTTATTCATTTCGGATTTTGACTAATTAGAAGAGCACATCTCCATCTTTTCATCTTTTGCCAAACTGGTAAACTATTTGGTATCTGTTCCTGTCTTTGCTCTGGTGGACTGTCCATTGTGCCTATGACAAGATCCCCTAACGAAGCATTGTCCGAGTGTGTTTCGGGTGTCTGTTTGCTTTAACGAGTTGGCATTGAAGAGGAAAAACAGCGCTTCTTCCAAACAAAAGCCTTCCTTTATTTATCGAAATAGAATTTCTTGGAGGACAGTGGCAGGTCGTGCTGAGCTAACCAATGACACTGTAATGTCGCCTAGCAGGATGCCCTTTTCTTGATTGATGTTTTCGACTTTTCGCTTTCCAATTTCTAAACGCTCGTGTCTACCATCGAAATGGAAAAAAAAAACGGCGAAAAAATCTATATAAGGTCGACAACCTGTGATTTACGACGGGAGTAAAGTTCATTTATCAAGTTTAATGCTACTTATGGTAATTAAGCGTCCATCTAGAGCGGCAATGACTCACCACTTCAAAATAGAGTGGTAACCTTCCAGATGTCCGACACTCGCACTTCGGACCGAGATAACGGAGAAAGATTACAGAATTATCTGTATTCAAACAGTTTCGCAACGCCATCAAATATAATTTAGAAACATGCTGAAATAAGGAAGGGCGAATCTATACACAAATCTCTGACCCGATAATGTACAAGAGCATAAAGTTACGTCACCATGACGAACCAAGAGTGAATTTATGTTACGGATGGAAGAATTTCGCCTAAATTTCACAATTAGATAATCTGGATGAAGATCCACCTTTGAGCTTTCGGAACTTTCCAGCATTTAGCTGTTAACGGCGGCTTTATGTCGATAAATGGATTTATTTTAGCCAATATAATTAAACATATCAATCCACTGGAAAATCCGACGTTTGTTAGTTGAATATCCTGGCGATATTCGGAATATTTGAAAGATTTCGACGCTAAATTTTGTATAATTTTTATCGGATTTATAGCTAACTACGAATAAATAGCAGTTAGAATGGTTAGGTAGGAGTTCTTCGGAGAATGGTCGATATAATGAAAATTAAACTAGGCGGTATTGTTAGGGCCTATTAGAAATTATTTGTTGGGCATTTTTCTTTATGTTGTAAACAGCTCGAAACTATTGACGATAGTGTTTTCGTTATCGAACTTTGGCAAGCGAACAATGAGCCAAAGGGCAGTTTTTAAGTGTAACAATAACCTTATCCACTGATCTTATATATACGAAGTCATCTATCACACTTTATTTACAAAGACTTCCAAAGTCTCACCCGATGCTAGAAACACAAAGGATGCTTTCAAGAGAGAAAAATCTAGAGTTACGCTATTTAATAACGATCAACTTACCTCTCTATCCTGGTTTGTCTTTCGTGGGCCGCTATGGCCCTTTCTCTCTCTCTAAATTCTTGAATCTGAGCTTCTACCATCCAGGGATTGGGAGAAGTACCGAGGGGTTGAAATTTCTGTTGCCACAACATTCCTATGCCAACTGGCGAACTGTACTGAGCTAGTAATGGCGGATGCTGAGATATAAGTTGTCTATAAGCTTGCGTATGAATGGACGATTGTTCCATAGGAGACCCGGGCGAAATATGGTGCGAAGGAATCAATGCGGATGACAATCCATAGGGACTTAGATGAGTTGTTGCTCGCGTATGTTGGGGCAGAGTGGGTACCCTGGGATAAGCGGCAGTGGCCGTATGAGACAGTCCAGCCGGATGCATCAGATTGGCAGGCTGTTGAAGGGGATCAAAATGTCTTTTCGAGTTCACTAGACTCGGATCACAGAACACTCGAAGGCCGTCGTTCCTCTCGATCACTAGAGGACTAACAGATTTCGACGATTCAACTTTTCTTACGTCTATGGGGGAACCGTTCCTGCCGATTTGTTTGGTTAAGTCCGTTTTGGGATCGGAAGCGGGCGACTGCCGCCCTCCTTCCGCCACTTTGGTTGAATCGTCGAGCAGAGGTCTATCTATTTTGGACATGTCACCAGTAACCGACACCGCAACATTTTGGTTGTGGGAAGGGCTACTCGTCCTCAATGCACTCACACTTATGTTTTCGATGTCTGCAGTCGAATTGATCAGACAATGAGGCGATTTGGCATCGTCGTCGGCGCTGCAATCTTCTTGAAGTCCGTTCACTCTTTTGGGCCTTGCCTGTTTACGCAGGTTCTTCTTGTGATTCTTAAGAGACTCCTCTTGATCGGAACTGTCAACATCCTGAGCACTTTCCGACTCGTCCTGCGTCCTGTGTATCAATTCGTCATCGTCGTCGCTCTCCTCCCTTTTCCTACCACTCTTCGGCGTTTTTCTCTTGTTAGGAATATCGGAAACGATTACGGTACAGTTCTCTCTTCTTCTAGCCTCCGGACTTTCGGGATTAACAGTTGTAACTGCAAAGACAAATTACCATAATTAAAAGCGCATTGGCTACCAACTAAAACTATTCGCTACATGCACTGTCTTACAGGAAACGGTGGGTGTCGTCTTACAAAAACATAAATTAAGCACAAGATATTGCGAAACCTTTCGGTAGTTCGCTATGTGTGTTTGTTTTACAGCCCGTGTGAAGAAAACCGCTTCATTCACCCAGCCGATTTGTGGCCAAATGTTTCTTTCAATAAACAGGTCGTGATAGGTCTGTGTCAAGCGAAGAAAAACCAGTTCTCTCTGACGCGTAATTTACGGCCAGGAAGTCACTGACTCATTGTACAACTAAACTCGCGCTATGTCACGTGCTCGCTGATCTGTTCTCAAAAGGCAGCGATACCGCATCGTTCTTGAACTTTGATTATTTATTTCCTATACGCAGTTTCGATAACACTTTAATCTGTTTTTCTCGCACGGAAAATAGATACCAGATATAATATATATATATAACTTGAAAAGAACTAATCGACTTTTTGACTCCCATACGCGATTTTTATCCTGAATACGATCAAACATGATAACTTCCCTTTCGTGCTACTGAAATGGGTAACAGTTTGGTTTGGGGAAAAATGTCGTGTTATAACTCGAAAGAAAGAAAAGAAAAAAGAAAAAAAAAGATAACAAAACTAGTTCCTGTTGTCTGATGGATCATTAATAGACCTACAGTTGCCGGTTTTTAGTTATAATTTTATTTTTAAAGTTATTCGAATGGAAAATAAAGGACCTAATTTATCTTCGCTTGATTTACGAACTTAGTTTTAATCTGCGGAATGTACGGAACAGGGGCAATTTTCACGCATCACGTAGTTAAACTGTCGTGAGAGCTTATTTTTGTATTTTGCTTGTCCTCTCTTAACGTCCATCACCATTTTGAATATCAGGAGGATTCGCCTGATGCTTTTCACGAAAGTTCGCTGGAATCATGGAATGTAGAGAGAGCATCGCAATGGTCTCTCCTGAAATTCTGCATTACGTAGTTAACTACTGTTAGCATTCATTTGCTGGGTCATTCTAGAACGGTGTGACGCAAGCAATGTGTTAATAGAAGTAATCTTCCTTTCGAATGGTCAATTTTGCTGGGGGGGATGGAAATCTATAGCAGGTCGGTGATTAACTGGTCGCTGCACATAACTAAATGAGTTAGTGATGGAGGACGACGATAAAACTGTTGTCATGGTCTTGCGCTATCGAGGTCAACGGATGCCCTATGTCATTCCAGCCATATCTACTATGTAATATAAGCTCGAATGACGATGATTGTTTGCAAGAACCACCATAATCGAACTGGGAAATTGAATACCAATCGCAATTGGTCGTTTTAGTTATGTATTATCAGTGAATGGACTATAAAGAGTAAAGCGTACAATGGGGGACAAGGAAATGACACGCTTTATGATCTTAAGTCACGTCATGGTTACGTCATTCTTTGAAAACAATGAGGTCGCCTTAATTTTGGCATTGTGCCGCTCAGGTAAAAGCGAATGTTTGCAATCCAAGAACATAAATATGGCCACTTCGACTAGAAAATTATTTCACCTGTGTGTGTGTGTGCGCGCACCTGTTTGTTGGTTGTCATGACTACAGCGCACGAGTGATAAAGAGAAGCTTCTCGTCCGAACTGTATAAATTAGGTACCCAGTGACCTTGACCCGACTTCATTGTGAGAAAGGAGTGAATGGGACGATTCTTCTCTTTTAAATAAGAACTAAAAGAAAAAAAGAAAATTTCTATGCGACGTCGTCGTGCGAAATGTTAAATAAATTAATAACAATACCACAAAAGAATTCGGTAAATAATGCAGTTCCTACTAAATTAATCACGTTTATTTTTAGCGTTTCCAAATATGGAAGGAAGAGGAAAAAAGTAGCTCTGGCAGAGTTGTTTTCTTCTTCTTTTTCTTTTTTTTTTCTTGGCAAAAATTACAGTTTTGCGTAACCACCCCGGACGAATTTCAGCAAGAATCGAAAGCAAAGCGGCGTGACGACTCCTTCCCAAGCCATAAAACGAAAAATGCCAGATGATGAATGCTGCACGCAGACGATAGTCCTCGTCACGCTAAACAGATAGAGAATGCAGAAGGTCGGTAGCCTACCTGGATGTGCAGCCAAAAGTAACTAAGTACATGAATTCTTATTGTACCGGTGAGGCCATATTGGATTCCAAACTACCACCAGGAAAGAAAAAAAAAAGAAAGAAAAATGGCTAAGTTTTCTGTGTATCGCAC
>WUQG02421032.1:0-15186 GCA_011317285.2 Androctonus mauritanicus | reverse complement strand
AGTATAAAAAATTTATAAAAAGAAAACAGGAAGAGATAAAGAAACATAAAAAATATTTTACTATTATTACTTTTTCTTCAGATTGATTCTTCCACATTGGCTATATTAGGGTGACCATATTCTATGTATAGTATAGTAAAAGTTGGGAAGGAGAATTCTTCAGAAGCTAATTCTTTAATTAAATTTAGTTAATCTTTTTTTTTAAATTTTTTAATATGAATTATTTACTTATAAATAAAAAACCGGAACAGTCCGGGATATTTTATTCAAAACCGGGACTGTTCTAGCTAATCCGGGACATCTGATTACTTTAATAAGACGTATATATTTTTTTCAATTTTGAATAGCTATTAATATGTCATAGTAAATTAAGTAAAAAAAAAAAAAAATAGAATAACATTTTAATTTTTACTAAATATGATCAGATTTGCCCAAATAATCAAACTTATAATTAAAAATTCAAAAATTGCTATTTGGATAATTATTATATGCCCATACAGTATATAATATCAACATATATGCATTTAAAAAACATTTTTTTCCGACTTATTTATATTTATTTTATATTTTCAAATTCAAAAATATTTTTGGTTTTATTTTTTAGAGATTCTTTTTCCTTTGGGGTTTATTTCGATTTGATGCATTGTCGTCTCAAGAACTTTTATCGATCCAAATACAGGTGGTGAATGATTCAGTCGTTCATACAATATTGCATGTCTTTATTCTCTGTTTTGATGAAAAGATATTTTCTATTCAGTTTTGAATAGCTGGACATTTAGATAAACAAGGCTTGTAATTATACTTTGTAAAGTTTCAGTGGATTTTTAATTGTAATAAATAAAGAATTTTTTCTATACTAAACCAGATAAAAAATTTAATTCTAATTAAATTTTAATACATGCTTCTTTTTCATATTTATATATCAATTAATTATGTGAAAGCTTATTATAATTTTCTATAATAAAAATATTTTATTGTTTCTTTTTTTATATAAAATAAAAATACATTGTATACAAGAAAGTTTGATGTATACACTATAAAAAATTTTTTAATTTACCATCAGCTATTAATAGATAACCAAAAAATATTTAAAAAGAATTTTAGTTATAATGACTGGTAATTTATTCTTATGTAATTTATTAAAAAATAATAAGGTTTCGTAGCATATCCAAATATAAAATTACTTTTAAAAATATTTATCGAGCACACATTTAGCAAATACAGTACTATACTAAAAATGATTTACTGAATAGAAGAACACCAATTAAAAGTATAATTTTGTTGAAATTATTAAGTTTAATTGACAATGTTTTAAGGAACATCCGTAAATTACATCACGTTATTAGGAGGAGAGAGGATGTAATAGATTTGTGACGATAAATATCGTAGGGGAAGGAGTGTCATGCAGATAATGACGCTACGCTTTAAAAATGGTTAATATTTACATTTCTGATTAAAAAAATTTATAAAATATTTTATGTTTATAGTTAATTGTTCTAAAAATAAAAATTATATTGTAACATATTTAATGATACATTTGTCATAAAACTTACGATATATCCAGTTATTTCAAGATTTATTTATAAGTTAAGTAATATATATAGGTATAAGAAATTACCGATGTATATATAAAATAATTTCCATTTTATACTATTTTATGTATTTTTTATTTTATTTTTAAGGAGAAGGGTTTTCAAGTTTGTAATGTCACGGTCTGGGAATCAAGCGTTACCCAGTGACGAAAAATGGCGAAAAGGAGGGAAATCAAAAAATGTTCGAAATACATGATGTAGTTTATAGATGTTTTCCTTAATGTATATTTTTAATTACTAAAAATTCTCTATATATATTTATACTATATTTTTAAGATATACTGTACTATTATAAACATTTAACTATAGATTTATTTTTAAGAAAAAGTTATATAAGATTATTTGCGATCATTTTAAAAAATTCTTTGAAGTATAAATTAAAATAAATAAAATACCTTCAACACCCTCAAAAGCCTCTGGATGAATAATTTTAATCCTATTTCTATCCAAATCCAACGAATTAATATGTAATTGGGAGAACGCTCTCTTAGGAAGTTCTTCAATCTGATTATTTGTCAATTCAAGAGTATCCAAAGAAAGTCCTTCATCTGCATACTCATCTGGGATTAATGTTGCGATCTTATTATCTTGGATCTGAAGTTTTTCTATAAAATACAGACCAGTCAAGGGTCTGGCAGGGATGAAAGTCAATTGATTTCCACCGATATTAAGTATTGAGAGATTTCCATTAAAACCATCGAAAGCTGAATTATGAATTGTTGAAATCTTATTTCCATAAAGTGAAAGATGAAGAAGAGAGCTAAGACCTCGAAAACATCCTTCATGCAAAACTTTTATATTATTATAATTCAGAACCAGTGTTTCCAGACCACCTAAATGTTCTATTGAAGGAGTTGGTACTGATTCTAGTCGATTGTGGGAAAGATCCAACGATAGTAGCTTCTCTTCTTGCCCTTGAAATCAAAGAGAAAAATGTCAGTTTTATTTAAAAAAATGAAAATATATAAAATCATAAATAATTATACCTGAAAATGCTGCATCATTAACAGTACTTATTGTGCTATTTTGGATATGTAGATGAATGATATGTAAACCATCAAAAAGAAATGAAGGAAGTTTATTATTTAGTGGAATGTTTTTCAGTTTCAAATATAAAATTTGTTGCTCCTTTTCAGCTATCATTCTTAAAATTGGTGACAATAGATTTTCAACATTTCCGTCACAAACAATATCCAAACCTTGTGATTTTACAGAGCATACACAAGGTCTGATATATTCTTTATCAGGACATTCATGCACGCCTCCATCACAGAGAGTTATTGATATCAAAATTACTATCAACCATTTTCTGGCATAGAACATCATGACGGCCCAGGGTATGACATTTGCATCACCTAATATAAAAGAAATAATCAATATAATTTCTGCAATTCGAGTATAAAATAAATTTTTATTTAAAAAATATTCTCCCTAGTTTTTATCAGAGATTTCTATATAAACTTTTTAAAAGTAATTTTTTCTTTTATATTGTTTTAAATTTTATTGCCTTTAAATGATTTCTTTAGCTTTTAAAGAAGAAGGAAAAACATTTTTGCTTTTATAATTAATGGAATAACAGCAGCATTAATAACGAGGTTGTATTAATCACTGTATATTATAATAGAATGATGCAAAGCATGACAGAATAATAGATGCAAGCTTATTGTGCTTTTCTGTTGTATAGAAAGCACTAATTCAAGCCAAAACTTTCGTGAGATTGGTCTTATAAATGAGAAAAATTTTATTCTAATTTAACAAGAAAAATATTGCTTAAAAAAGAAAACAATTTTCTTTATTTCTATTTATTTTCATAAACTATTAAATTTATTCAGAAAAATAATTTAATCATCGGTGCAAAATTATTTAATTAAATAATTATGTGCATCCATTAAAAAGTAATTTCACACAAAATTGAAAGCATATTAAAAAGGAAAAAGAAAGTTTTTTTTTTTTAATTTTTAAATATGTTCTATTTTAGTAAAATGTTATGAAATTAATGGATAAACTAATTTCAAATGTTCCGAATGTAAATTGACTAGATTTTCAATTTGTAAAATTGGTCAATTAAATGATTTTTTTAAGTAAGGAAATAGAAGATATATGTATATACCTATATATAATTAATTCTATGTATTGAAATGGCAAAAAGCTTTTAAAAAGAATTGCATTTTCATTGGCAACTTATGATCCATTATAAGCAATTTTCTGATTGTATATGTACTGTGTGTGTGTGTGTGTGTGTGTGTGTGTGTGTAATATAATTGTATACATTGTAATAATTTTGTAATATGAAAATCGATTTTATTGATAGATAGATAGATTCTTAAGATTAAATCAAATATATTCACGTAATATATTATTAATATATTATATATATATATATATATATATATATATATATGTATATAAACTTGGTATAGGCACGAAGAGAGTTCTTAAGCAAAAATTATAAATTGATTTGAAAATATATATGAAATAAAATATTTTAAATTTAACAATATGAATATATGTTCAGCATTATAAAGAACACGCATTCAGTCTTTGCAATAAAAACATTTTTGAATAGTTCCAAGATCTGAAAAAATGAAATACATAGGAAAAAATGAAGATGCAAAACACACAATATTTTATTTTAATAGTTTTATTATTATTATTATTAAGTTATTAGAATTGATGCATTGAATTTTTATATCAAAAGTTATATTGTAATAATATGTTAAATGGTGCACGAAGTTAATTTCAATAACTGTGTCTTCCGGTCTTCCGTTAAATTATTGTTTTTTTTTTATAAGTATTCTATAAATTTGTAAATTCTTTTGTTATATAACTTTAATAAACAATATGATTATAATTATTAAATAATATAAATAAACTAGGCTATTTCAGATGTAAATTTTTGAATAAACTATTTAAAAAATTGTTATATCTATGTAATGATATTTTAATATATTATAAAAATATATATAATACATATAATATTTATATAATTCTTTTGCAATATGAACAAATTTAACATGATATAATGGAATGTTTTATTTGCTTCAGAGTAGTTTTTATTTAATGCTAAGTTGAAGGGAAAAGCTGCTAAATCGATTATAGCTTTCAGAAATATTCATGAATCACAGACTGGTGAACATGTTGCAAAAATGCGTGGACTACTTTATTTTTTCATATATTAAATATACAAAATATAAAATATTTTATTAATAATTTATAATATTTTTCATAAAATTTAAACATTTATATTATGTAATATTTTACTTGTTGCTGAATTACTTGACGATCTTTATTAATATATTATATTACTTTAAATAAAACACAAAATTTAAAAAAATTACTCCTTAAACAACGATAAAAATAAAAAAAAAATGAGCGAAATATAGAAATTGTTGTCATTATTATATTCTTCAGTAGATTTTTGTCTTTTCTGTGCACCTGGATGTTACCATGGTTACTCTCGTGTATTTTCCATCCCCCATCAATTTCCATGACAACGCGAGGAAGTAGATTATTTTTTCTTTAGAACACGTGCTTTGTTATTGGATGATGATTAGAAAAATCTTGCTCATTTGTTGGCATTTTATCCGAAAATCGATTGTGTCTCATGCCAGAAATTAAAGATGACCAACAGTTTGACGTCGAATTAACTTTTTATATTTTATTCTTTAGTTTATTTGCGAAACTTTTAAATTTTATTATGCAATCGATAAATATTCTAAAAAAAATTTCAATAAATGATTTATAATTTCAATTCTATATGATTTATAATTTGTATTTTTCAAGAGAGAAAATCGATTCGGCTTTTTTTTTATTCGTGTTGTAACTCCAAACAAATGTCTGAGAGATAATTGTCCATTTTCCATAATGAAATTTCGTTTTATAACGATTAAGTTACATTTCTAAATTCTAATTAGCATTCATTCCGAAACAACAACTGTTTATCATTTTTCTACTGCTCTTATCGTTCATTAAATTTTGCTGAATTGTTTCGAGAACCGATTAAAGTTTTTGTTTATTTCAACAATATTTCAGTTACTATGACTACTTAAATTATTCTACATGGATATATACATGAATACACATTGAGAAAATTAATTATTCCTCATAAGATTAATATATATAAAAAGTTACAAGCAGGAAAAGTTTTATTTGTTAGTATAGGAGATGGAAGCGCTGGAGAATAAATGCTGGTCAAGGTTACTGCTTTATGGATCCCAAGTATATAAAATTCGAATTAACAAATTAAATTTCTTCAATAATAATAATTTTATATTAATAGTCGTGAAAAATGCAACTGTTTTTTTCATATTTTCGTGTGAGAAAAGAATTCATCTATTCAACTAACAAGAGAAAAAAGAAAAAAAGAAGAGAACGTAGTAGATCAACGCAATTTTCAAGTTATTTGGTATATTAGAGACGGATTTACTCGATAAAACCGCGCATAGAAATTAAATTGAAGCATCCTCAATGCGAAGTTATGATTATGATATCCGCCATTCCACGCCAATAAGAGATTGCAGACCACTGTTATCATTATATAAATACATATATTATATATACATGTATATATATATGTGTGTGTATGTGTAATTTTCCTGATCGATTATTCATATATAAGGTATATAACATATACTCACCTGGCGAACCTAACTGGCGACGTTCTGTGTTCGTACTGGAACGACTCGCTTAACATTTACCAGTATCAGCGAACGCATGCGCTTTAATAAACATCTCTAGTGTTCTGTTTAAGTTTTAGCTACAGATGTGTATTTGTGTGTGTAAGAAGTAACAAAGTATAACCGATAATAATAATATATACCCGTTTCATCGTTATTTTTTCCATTTGTAATTATTCGTTTTGCATCTAAGTGATACAGAGTTTTAGTATAATAGATTTTACTGCATTGCTTGTTGTGCGAATGTATATTTGTCTGTCTGTCTAGAAGATATACAGCTTTGTTTCTCTCTATAATATCAGAACTTTTATATTGTGCAATGAATTAATGCGTAAATGTTAGAATTCTTTATTGTGAATTTATATAGTAACTTATATGTTAGTAGTTAACTTATGATTTCGCCTTCCAGTTTGCGCATCATGTTTAACGGCATTTGATAAGTTTCTTAAATTAAAAAAATATTCAATATGCTAATTACATATGTTGTTAAACATAAGATACTTACAGACACAACATTTAGTCTCTTGCTTGAATTGTTAACTGGTAACTCAGAAAATATTGATTCTTATTATTATTCTTAAGATCAGTACCGCATCAGTAATTTCATTTTAAAAAATCTTACCTTTTTTTATATTTTTTAATGCTGAAATAAATGCTAAAAAATACATTATTTCCGATTTCAAAAATTATCTGATGATGATTATCTGATTAACATGTGCAGAATATGCCATCTTTCTGTTTTCAATAGAAATATATTCATCAACTTTGTTGTAAAGATGCGAAAGTATATTCTCTTAATTCAACAGTGGCTAAAAAAATTTTCTTTTCTTCAATCTCTTTTTTTAACTTAAGATTAATTGTTTTAGAAAAATCTTTAAAAAATTAAAAAAAACTGTTTTCTGTTTTTTGGAATATAATTTCTTCAATTTTTACATACTTTTTTTGCTCACGATATTTTGAATTAAATTATTCTTGAGTTATGTATATTATCATCATTTTTATCAACTGACATATAATCAAAACCAACCAAAAAACTTTTTATTAGAATTGTTTTTCTTCCAATTGTTAGCTTCATTAGATTGTTAACTCTATCCCATCTTGTGTAACTGTATTTGTGACAAGTTGAGTGAATTAGAGAAACAAAATAAATTTGAAGATACTGAATCACTTCTAATTACATTTCATAGAAAAGTGGAATAATTTTCTTATAACAGTGATAATTTTTATTAATGATAAATTTTGATGTTTAGATAAATATAATTTTTCCTTCTATAATTTATCAAATTAATTTTAAATTATAATTGATTTAATATCAATCAGTTATATATTGTTACTTGAGTAATTTATAATTAAATATGGTAATTTATCGATTCATGAATAAATAAGTAAACGGCTTAATGGTGAAACAGAAGTATTTTAATTATTCTAAGTTGATCGATTACATGTTTGTTAGGTTTTATCTAAATTGTATTTCTTTAATGTTGTTTGTATAATATTTCTGTATTGATAAAAGCCAAAATTTATTATAAGTTAAAAATAACCAAAAAAAAATTTATAACAATAATGATAATTGTTTAAATTATATATTTTTATTGAAAAGTGTTTACTAAAAAATTATAATTTAAAAAAGTACGCTTTTTAAAAAATAATTCTGGACATTAATTATTTATTGTAGATTCTGATGGCGATTGCTTGAGTTCAACACACAGCCAGATACTGTTTGGACATAATAGCTTCTCCGGATGTGCATTCACAGTAAACAGTCAACATTTGGAAGATAACTGCACATTACTTAAGTAAGTTTTATATTATTTAAATTATCTTTTACTATATTTAAATATTTCTCGACTTAAAAAATTATTACATTTCGAGTTGTTGTTGATTATTTAATATTTTATTTAAATTAATTTCTTTTTGATTTTTTTTTTTTTATTATTTTAAGTACGAAATAAGAATAATTAGAATGGAGGAAAATATTTTTTAACCTAATTTTTATAAAAAGTGTTTTAAATTAAAATTTCATGTGGTAATTCTTAAAATATCTATTCCTAGAAAATTATTGGTCATTTTTACTTTTATGATCATATTAAACGAAATCACATTATATTTCATCTCGTTTAATTTTTTTTTTTTTTTTTTAATTTTCAAGAAAATTATAAAAAGTTTTTAAGATAAATTCAATTCTGCACGTAAATTTTAAATCATAATCATTAATTATATATATAAACATACACACACTGTATGCATATTTACACATTAATTATTTCTAACTTGTTATTGATGCATAATTAAAATTTGTCTAATGAATAAATCTGAATATTTCATATTGAACTGGATAGTGATTTTAAATCAATTACTATAATTTAATTATTATGCTTTCGAATATTTCATAATCGATAAACTTTATAACTTGTTTAATTCATTGATCAATACTCAAACCGATCCAGGCAGTTTTATAAATGTAGTATAGTAATACAAGATGATTAATTTCATCTAAACTGTTTCGTACCTTATCACAAAAATGTCTTGAAAAATCTACATATATTTTTTAATTTTGTGTTATTTCTCTTGCAACTTCATTTACTACTGGATCAAGAAATCGTGTACAATATATATAATGCTTTTTGAAATGGAACGAATTTTGAATTTTTAACTCCTGTTTCTTGTAATATATTTTAATAAACATCAGAATTTCTTGTTTTATAATAAATGGATTGATATTAAATTTTTGACAGTAAATATTTCAAGTAATATAGAGAATTTAAAAAAAAAAAAAAAACGCTTTTTAGTTTATTTGCATATTGTATTATATTTTATAACTCTATTCCATTACATTTATGTTGAAAGCATTATTTCATTGCATATTTACATGAATTATTTTAGAAATTGGAGGCACAGAAAGGAATTGGTTTATCACATTAAAACAAAAAATATTAATTTATTTTTTGATGTTGAAGTTATTTTACTTTTTTGATGAATTCTATATGTGATCATCAATTTCTTTTACTTTTATATTTCTCAATCGTTAATTAAAGAAAACGATAATCCTATTATTTACAACAGTATACAACTCATTGTTATTTCCAGAAATCCTAGTAGAAATTTATGTATGTTTTCATGATGAATTGAAAAAAGGAGTTGAAAAATAATAAATCTGATAGAATTAAAGCAGGAATTAGTACAAACTTATGTTTATTAATTTAGCAATAGCTTTCATTCATAAATATATTGTACAGTATATAAATTTTTGATATGTACTTTTTAAAATTTGTTTATCTTAGCATTCCAAAATATTATCTTCATCAATCATGTTATATATGCTCAAAAAATATTTATTTGCAAAAAAAAAAATAATAATAATAATAATTATGCATATTTCAATTGATTGAAAATTTTAAAATTATGAATGTTTCTTTATGAAATTGTTTTTCCTAACAATATTGATATTTTAACACATCGTAATGTATTCTGTATTAAGAAATATAAATATTGTATTTGTAGAAGGCATAAAGTGAAATTAAAAGCTCAGAAATCTTTTAATTTATGTAACAAATTTATTTTCTTAGGCTTGATTTGTAATAATGATTATTTTAAAAATATTTGAGAATTATCAATTCACTTTTAAAGATTGCAATCGTTATTTTATCCTTAGTGTTTCTCTGTCTAGTTTTTATCGATGAAAAGTTTAGAACATTAGTAATAAAATAAATATTATACATTTTATTCCTTTTTTAAATTTTTAATTCATTGTTAACTTCTGTTCCATCACTGGAATTGTAAATTTTTAAACGCATTACATCTGCAAATGTGAAAACATTTATAATAATTTTATGTTTTATTCCCATAGAGATAATTAATCTTTGAACTTATAATAACAGAAAAATTGCCTTATTGTTAGTGTATATTCTTCTTGATAATATAAAATACCGAGAATCGATTTTCGAGCAGAATAAAAATAAAATAAATAAATATTTGAATTAAATATCAAATTATGTTTTATCTTTTATTTTTAACATAGATTCGTTCTCATTTTAGTTTAATTATCCGTTTAAATTAATTAGTTCTGATGATAAAAATTAAGAAATGTAATTTCTAAAACTAAATTTGTTTGCATTAATGAAGCCATTTTACAGTAATTCGTTTCATAACTAGTTAATCGATGGTACTCCTCAGTTCAAGATGTCAAACAGAAAGAGCAAAAGCCTTTATGGATATATTTTATATATATATGACTAATTCTGTTTGATGGATAAGCTGAAAGATTTCACTTTTCTGTATCTGTATAAAATAATGCACGTGGAAATATTGTTTGATACTTCAACAAATATATTTAGTTTTTTTTTTTTTGTGAAAGTTGGATCTCTTCCAATTCTTCATGAAGTTACAGTAAAAAAAAAAATATATATATAAAGATGAAAACAGAAAAAAATTTAAGTATGAAAAGAGAAGCGTAATGATTCGGTAGAAGCTTTATTAGATTTAGCCTTTTAGATTTTAGTAAAGCTTTGTTACATTCTTAAAGGCCAAAGAAAGCGAAGAGGATGAAGAATGATAGAGGAGAAAGTTTCTTGCCAAATCCTATCTGGTCAACTAAATACGATTTACTTTATGGAAGAGAAAAAATACGCATATACAGACACACATATTTATATAGCATAAATCAAATGTGAGAAAGATAAACGTATGAAACTTAATTTAAAATCGATTCAGATTATTTTAGTAGCTGTTACTAATGGTTTATGCATATGTTTTGATGATCTATAATGTGTTTTAATTTAATTTTAAATGACCAACAATTCTGTTATTGATTTTTTTAAAAAGATAATTCTATAACTAATTTAATTTTATATTAAGATTTACTTAATTATTATTTTATTTGAATGTTAGAAAGAAAATCTCAGAGTTTACAATCAAGAGTGAACTGTTGATAAGAGTTATGATTTTTTGTTCAATACTTGTTCTCGATTTTATTTTAAAATTATACATTAAATACTTAAGACAAATAACTTAATCTTCTATAATTAATAAATTTTGTTTCCAGAAAGCTAAGTTATTATTTTAGATATATAATAATACATGCATTTTTGTATTAAGCAGCCAATAAATTTAATCACATAACATAAACGAATATTCACAAAAAAATTACAATTTGAACATATGTCTAATTGTAAGTAATTTAAAATAAAATGTTTTTCTTTGCTGAATGAATCAATTAATCATTTTAATTCAAAATTATTAATCCAGGAGAATATGGTTTGTCTGTTCTTTTTATTTTTTATTATTACAAAGATATAATTGGGAAAAGTTATCTATATTTTTAGATTTATATTATTCAACATCCTACTTGTCTTTGTGCTCTTTAGGCTATTGATCTCTATATTTAAATAAAAATCTGTTATACAGGATATTATTGATTGACATCAAATTATCTTATTGACTTTTCATTTTCGATTAAAATAATTTAAATCCTATATTAGATTTTGAAAACTATATGAAACATATTCGTATTTATCCATTATATTTTCATCAATTCTTTTTAAAATATGAAAAGACGCAAAAATAATGATTATTACTCACTATAATCGTTTGAATATGTAAATTATATTATGTTTAGTTTAATTGTCGGATGTAAGGATGGTACATAATGATAATTTTATCTTTTTTGCATTTTTACGCCCCTTTCCAATCAGGGAAATTACTAAGGGGCGGGGTGAGTTCCAACCACGTGCTGCACCCACACCCGTGGAGGGGGGCCTGATAGCGAAGAACGGAGATCGCTGGCTAGGCCGGGCTCATAATCCCGAAAAAACTTTTCGTCAGTTGCCGGACCCGGGACCCGAACCCGGGTTCTCTTGCGTGGCATGTCAACGTGTTACCACTCGGCCATCCAACCGCTATATAACGATAATTAGCAGATAAATAAATTAGATAATTTAATTAATTGATTTAAAATATTTAACATTTGTAGAATATTAGTCATTATTTGATGTTAAAATGTATTATTCTAAGTTATATTTAAAGTTATTTAATCAAAGATTTCTGACTAATAAAACTTGTCTTTAATTCACTTATGTACCGTTTCAATTAATTTATAAGAAAGTATCGCAGTAGGTAAGTAATGAAATAAAACTTTTTACTTTTTTAGATCATGATCTTTTAGACCACCTGCCAGCTATTATTTTTGGAGTAAAACTAGAATAAAATACAAAAAGATATTTGAAATTTTTCGTAGCTGTTCAGTATTGAGCATAAAGCATGCATATTATGCAATTTAAAATAGTGTTAATTTTTCTATGGATTTACTCAGCAAAATTAGTTTCATTTAATTCTATCTGTGCTATATAATCGATATTTTAACTTTTCCAATAACAATTAAATATTGATGAAAATTTGCTGTAAGCAGCTATTAATAAAAAAAACTCTACTTATTTTAGTTTTAATGGATAATCAACAACTATTTGACAATTTTTAGACTAACGATTAAAATAAATTTCATTGTTTTGCGATTATTTTAATGCAGCGGTCGTTTTATTTTCTAAGGCTTTAACAATGAATCCGGAAATAAAGTTGAAAATTTCCCAACAGGTACAGATTTTTCCCTTTTATATATTAAGAATATTATTGTATGTTAATGAGATATATTTAGAGCAGTGAGATTTATAAGTTCAATTTATAGTAGTGCAGTGCAATTTATAGAAGTGTATTTCTAACTTATTTATGTATATTTTTTATTGTTACGGTACTGTTAATTAACAAGCATTTACAAAATGGGCGAAATAAATATAAATTTGTATAAATTATCAATAATTTATTTCTGTTTTTACAGAAACACTTTCTAAATGAAAAAATCCACTTCATTTTTGAATTCAATATGATCAAATTGTATAATATCACTTGTCATAAATCAAAATATAATGTTCACAAATTGAAATTTAAAGATTTTACTATTGCTAACAATAATACTGTATACAATTTCATTTCTTAAATATAATTACAATCATTCCAATTATAAATATGTAATTAGGCCTTATATAAATTTATAACTACACATTATACTATATATTATGTTTTTCTATATCTAATTGGAGTAAAAGGTTTAATTATTAAACAAATTAATAACCAAGCACTTCTTGCAGTTAACAACCAAATATAATTAATTTGAATTTGTCTGAAGCGCGTTCTTTGTTCTTTTTCTGGCTGTGTTCGATTAAATAATAATTTTTGTAAGCCTGATGATGACAATGCGAAGTTGTCGAAAAAGTTCGCCATTTGATAAATATTTGGTTGTTAACTGCAAGAAGTGCTTGTTTAATAATTAGTTTAATGAAATAAAGCAGTTTTTTTGGAAGAAGTATGGACTCATCTTTCTTAGTGGGATCATAAAAAGATCTTTTGATGCAAAGAAATACAATTCTAAAAGATATTTTAATTTTGAAAGGGCCACACATTCAAACAGTGTGTGAAAAAGTGTTTCATCTGTTTGATATCATCTTCAGTTGGGACTGTCAACAATTTCAGCTAGCTAGAGATATCTTCTAAAATAGCAGTCACTTGTAATGGGCCTATAATAATCCTTACTTTATTTTCATTCAATGCAAGCAACTCTCTAATCCTCTGCAGAGATAGACTTAGAATATGAGTCTGTGCTTGCCTTAATCCATCACTGGACCTCCAATGAAAAGTATGTAGCAGCCACCCAATACCTGACCCATAAGACTCTTGTACCATTAAATGACAACCAACCAATTCAATCTTTGATAACCTGTCTGAATGCAGTAGATGAGATACCTAATGCAAATTGAGATAAGAAAAATAAGAAACCACTTTCTTGGCCAACTAATTGGCAACCTCATTGTTAGCAATCGCTTTGTGTCTTGGCACTAAACAAGTTAATTTTATTTATGGTAGGTATTTCCGCAATGAAATAATGACATTTCCAAAAAATCTTAAGTAAAGCAGGAACTGTGCCTTTAAAGCAGCTTGACTATTTGATGGAATATAAATATGCATATTAACATATAGCCTATTTATTCTATTGTCAAAGTTAATTTTAACCTTGATATTCGGAATTATAGCATTACACTGCTATGATATTTTTGTAAATATATACAATATATTTACAAAAATAGCATAGATTTCTGTCTCAAAGATAGTAGCAAAAATATTAATAAAGAATAAGTCATATTCATTCCCACAAAGTAAATACTTTCTCTTATATCAGTAGAAGTTTTGATTTGAATGCCAGACCAGTCCATTCTTAATATTTCTTCCAAAGCCAATTTCCACATTGGACACCATACTACCTTGACCATCTCAAGAATATGATTGTGTCTTATCCCATTCAGATTGGTTCTGTAAGAGATTTTTTAAAATGATAAATGTTATTCATTGAACAATAGAAAATTATTTCATGAAATGCAAGTGCCATAGAAGCAATACTCTATGTTAAACAGCAAGCACAAAATTCATTTTCAAAAAGGAGTAACTGTTTGTTGATTTCATTGGATATTAGTTCAGTGTTTGACAGGACGTGGATTCCTAAAATCTTATACAATTTGCGTGAACCAGGGTCTCCACGTAATTTATATGCATTGGCTACTGATTATTTCTCAAGAAGACAGGTTACATTATTATACAATAACATTGCACACACGCGTGACATCTCCATGGGTTGTTCGCAGGGATCGGCTTGCGGACCGGGTTTTTGGAATATACTTATGAATACTATTTTTGACATTAAGTTGCCGCAGGGGTGTAATATTATCTGTTTTGCTGATGACTGCTTGGTGATCATTGAGGATAATGACTTTGGTTCTCTTGAAAGAAAGGGGAATTTTGTTTTGTCATTAATTATAAATTGGGGAGAGGAGAATAAGTTGAAGTTTAATCCGGATAAGACTAATCTCATGTTAGTTTCG
>WUQG02421021.1:0-15186 GCA_011317285.2 Androctonus mauritanicus | reverse complement strand
CGTTTTTGAACTTCATTCTCCAGATGCATTTCTACTTCCACTATTAATTTCAATCCTGTGGAATCACTATTAAAAATTAAAAAAATTTTTTCATGATTTTTGTTCGTCTTTCAATTTTAAGCTGTAATATGGTACTTTTATTAGTTTTTATTGTTTGTTATTATCGAAATTTAAATGTCCGTGTCCGCTTTTGAGGGGGGGATGCTCCCATAGACATTCATGTATTACTGCCGGGGAATTACAAAGTGTCCACTATTGAGGGGTGTCCGTTAGGTGAGGTTTCACTGTATATAGTTTCTTCTTTTTGATTTTAATATTAAATCAAAAGTCCAAAAAACTAAACATTATAAGCAAGCAACATTTATTTTCTGTATAATTAAACTTAATAATTAATATATTAAACTTATTAATATTAAATATTGAAATTATCATGTCCAGATATTCATATATTAACTCTCATCTTTAAAGATCATTTATTAAAGCATTTTATTTGTGATTTAGTCAATACTTTTCAATAACATTTCAACAATATCAAATCCAAACACGTAAAATGATTACATCTGATTGCAAGATGGGCACACACATGGTGTATTGTGTGTATATATCATGATTATTTATGATTTTTAACATTGCAGTAGCTAGATTTAAACTCTGGATCATATTTTTTCAATGTACAGAGTGCTGCTCAAGTTAGGAACATAATTCATAACTTTTGTTTGTAACTCAAATACTGCTGTTATTTGGCCCCTAAAAATACTGAAATAATTATACACTGTGTTTTGTAATATATTTTATAATTGGACTGATTAGAAGTTTCCTATTTTGTAGATTTGAACAAGAAGTTCTGATTTATAAAATGAGGATTTTTTTGATGTAATTGCCACCATCTTGAAATCCTGCCATAATATCATAACCAACTGTGTAATTTTACATAATATTGATTGCTAGAGCATTCTGCTGTCAATATTGTTCAAAATTTTTGAAGAATTTGTGAAATTTGAAGATGAAATTTCATGTTCATAAGTACAAATGTTCATAATTCAAGTGTGTGTCTATAATTAATTTGTTACACATGAATGCTGTAGCATTTCACAGTCCAAAATTGTTATTTAATTACACAGATTAAATACATATAAACTTTTTATGGGTTGCAAGTTTCATAATTTCCAAAGATTTTTATCAATTTTTTAACCTACTTTTTAAGAAAAGAGATTTATTTAGTTTCTATATTATGTATTTGAATGGATGCTGATCATTTATGAATTACTTTAACATTTCCAGACTATATAAATATACAAATTTTCTAGAACTGATAAATTCTTATGCAGAAATTTTAAATTATAAATTTAGTTTATTGTAATTTATAATTTAAGATTTTTTGAAAGAAATCAGAAAGAATTTTTGAATATTTTAAAATGAATTGCATTTGAAAATAAATACATTTTTTAAAAATTTATAAAAACTATATTTTAAAAATGAAAAATATTGGATATTTAATAACCAGTCCTCTCATTAATCTTTTTGATTTCTTATATATGCTTATTTTACTATCAAAAATTAATCATTTCAGTTACAAATTAATAGGTATGTTTGAACAAATATCATGATTACTGAAACCATATCTTCTTTTATGAAAATTATAGCTAAAATTTTCATGAGACTGATGGTTTGAAAATTCTGTTTTGAGTAATATTTTTAATCGGAAATGAATATTTTTGCATAATATTCTATAGTATTTATAATTACTGAATTAGTAATTTTGCAATTTTAATTATTTTTACTTTCTAACTTCAAAACTTTATTGTAAAATGCTACAGAATAAATTTTCTTTTTTCATTAAATTAAAAATTACCTAACCTATAATAAATTGATTCACTTTATATTATTTAATTATTTTTTTTGAAGCTATTTATGATGATTAATAGTTTTAATGTTCTTTATCATATTTTTTTTAATTCAGCAAAAATTTGTGTTCATTGCAATTTATAGAATCATTATTATTTTAAATAAATTAAAAATAAAGTATGCAGTTGAAGTATTTTCATTATTTTGCTATTTTTTTCTATAAGAAAATAATTTTATTAGTAATAAGATTGAAATATGTATAATATATTGTATAATTTCAGTGATTATAGAACTTATGAAGTTTTATATATATTTGATATTTATTAAATATTTTTCATATTATATATAATTATAATGAACAAAATTATAAACAGTTGATTTTGAATAAAATTTTATTTTACAGCTCTGTATTGGGCATGCTATGAAACATTAAAACAAAAATTTCAACAGGAACAACCAACATTCTGGTTTAGCTTTGCAGCAGGAGCTAGTTCTGGCACAGTATGTATATATAGTAGACTCCCAATTATCTAGAGTTGAATTATCTAAGTTTTGAATTAACTATGATTAATCTGTAATCCAGCAGTGATGGTTAATTATCAATATTTTATTTTAGATGCACTATGTGAAAGATTTTTAAACACCTCAGATTAATTTATTTATTATATCATAAATAATTGGTGATAAAAAAATTACAATTAAATTAAAATTACAAATATTGCTATAATTCATTATTGCAATAAACCAGTTTCTTGTTTTCTTTCTTAATAAATTATGGAATATTTGGATATATTTATGTATGCAATTTATTTATTTTTTATTTTTTTCTGGATTATCCAGGATAGTTCATTTCCCAACTACCTTGCTTAATTGGAGTATACTGTATTTAATAAAAATTTAATTTAGATATTATATTGAATTATTCAAGTAAAGACAAACTGTATAAGATTAGTTTCTAGAATTTAAAATATATCCTAAATTTATTATAATTAGCATGATCTCTCATAAAATTCTTAAAAATTTCATAAGATCAAGCAGTAAAATAGTAAACTTGTTAATTTCCAAATATTTTAACTGTTTTTATATCAAGATAATACTGGTATGATTACTGGGATATATATTTTAAATGTTATTCAAACAATATTACGTTACAGGTAATCCTTGATTTATGCCAAGATTAGGTTCTGCCATATTGGTTGTAATTCAGAACTTTGTAATTTGAGGTAAAATTACTATAGAATGTAATGAGATATGTTCCAAAACCAAAAAATGTTTTATAAACTGGCCATTTACATTAGTTTTTGATACAAATACATACAAAAATGAGAACATTTATTGATGAAAAACAATACAGCTGCATATTGTAATCAAATATTTTATAAACAAAAAAGTTTATACAACAATAAATTTGCTAAAAAAACATTCCTTAGTCAAAACTCCTCTGTGACAAGGTATTCTATCACTGCAGGCTTGTTGATGAATAATCTTGTGTTTCTTCTTGTTAGGTTGATATGGAAGTTACAACTGAAGCTTTATCCTCCAATTCTTGTGTTTCTGTTGGAACTGTTTTCTTAAAATACTGTGCCAATATTAACTGCTGGGAAGTTCTGTGTTTTTCCTGCAAGAGTTTATTATAGTGCTTGAGAAGGACATTGATTCAAATACTTAACTACGGTTAGTGCTTTGTTTTTTAGCTTCAAAAAATAAGAATAAACATTTATTTAAAAAACGTTTTCAATCTTCCAAAGAGATCTCTTTAGTTTTCTATTCTGAGAATGTAAAAGTTTAAATGTAGTTAGTTGATCATATATTCGATTACATACATTAGCTTTTTTTTTTTTGTTCGAATCTTTTGTGTTTTAACCTGAGGATGATGCAATAAGCGTCAAAAACGTTAGTAATAACGTTTGTGTTTTTGAATTTACACCTGCTGTAAAGTGCTTGTTTGGTAATACACTGTTAAAGTAACAACAAGGCAGTTTTAGTAATGCTATGATACATTAGCTTGCAATGTAAAATGATAATTCTATAAATTTTAATTAATTGAAGAGTAATAAATACTATAGTATATTAAATCAGCAAATAACCAGTAGAGATTTTTTTACATTAAAAGATATAATTCATAATATAACACTTAATCAACATGAAGAATATGTAGGCATAACATCTAGGAACTTATTCTTAAGGATTAAAGAATATCAATGTAATACAATTAATGGAAATCTCTACTGTTCTGGCCAAGAGGTTCTATGAGTACAACTTACAAATAAGTGAAATGAAGTGAGAATTGTAAAAATTTGTTCAAGTAACAAAAATTTATTCCTAGAAGAATCATTAATAATAGCACAAAGAAAAAATTTGCAGTAGTTATTAATTATCAAATGAGCATGTCTATTTTTAAAGCATGGCAATATAGCATAATATGTAATAATATGCTATATTGCCATACCTTAGAAATGGACATGGCAGTATAGTCTATATTTTATTATAATATTTTACAAATTATAATATGTAATTATTAATATGTTGATTCTTTGAGTCAAACCTCAGTTTACAAACTTAATTCATTTTTGAAGATTGTTCATAAACTGAAATGTTTGTAAACAAACTATTTTTTCAAAGGAATTAATGTAAAATAGATTAACCCACTCCTGGACTCCAGATGATTGCTTATTTTAAATTTTTACAATACTTTATATATAAATTCTTAATATAAAATTAATGGAAACTATTAAATGTATTACAAAAAGATAAATACAACACTAAACAGATCAAATATAGACAAAAACTCAATTTAGTTTTACCATACCTATATGGACAAGAGTTGACAGTGTAACTGGAAAGTGGTGAGGAATTGAAATATTATTGTTTAGAAGGGGATTGTTTTTCTTTTTTCTGTCTCTTGGCACTACTTGACTCTGCTTCAGATCCATTGGGGCCTCTGTCTCACTAAAAAGTTGTCTTGTGTGATTTGTTTTTGTCTACATTTTAAAATGTTTCTAAAGTGACACATAGTATTATCATTGAAAATGTTTATTGACAGCTTGGGTGTTTGTAATCTGAGATACAGTACATCATCTGAGATGCTTTGTGTTTGAAAATTTGTTCATAAACCAAATTGTTTGTGATCCAAGGGATTCATGAACAGAAGTTTGACTGTAAATGATTTTTGTTAAATTATTTTATGTAAAAATCTTTACTGATTATTTGCCGATTTAATGCCCTACAGTATTTATTACTGGTATCATTTTACTAAAATTTATAGAATTTTCATTTTACATTGCATGTTAATGTATGTAAGTAAATATATGATCAACTATATTTAAACTTTTGTATTCTGAAAATAGAAAATTGAAGAGGATCTCTTTGGAAGATTGAAAACATTTTTTAAATAAATATTTAGTCTTATTGTTTGGACCTAACTACAATTAATGCTTTTTTGAGTGTTTAGTTTGCAATTTAGCAGAATTTTTGAAATAAAATGCATTGACTCCTCTATAGATTACAGAAGCATGTTCCTAGTTGAGGTCATTATTAGAGAAGTTATTTAAAATTTCACATGTTTTGGAAAGATTTTCTTTTAGAAATTTTTTTGACAATTCCCTGATAGATTCCGATCCTTTTACTTCCTTTTTTAGTGCCTATTCTAATTGTAAAGCCAACTCTTCAAGGTCTTCTTTTGAAAGTTACATAAAATAACTTTTGGAGCAATTTAGTAATATCCTGAGCATCAACATTGTCAATACTGAGATCTTGAGCTATGTTTGTGATTTCATTTATCACATTTGATAATATCTGTTTGTCTCTGTGCTTAAAATTGCACTCGGCCACAACTTTCACCAAATGTCATCATGCATGACTGGTTCACTTCTTCCCAGGATGTTGGTGATGGCCTTCAAAATTTGGTACAACTTCCAGTATTTCTTCACTGTCATTGATGTTTCAGTTGCTTCTATCATACCTTTAAGGATTGTTCTCAGGTAATTGCCTTAAAGATTGAAATCACACCTTGATCCATCGGTTGATGAATTGACATTACCTTTGGCAGCAGATAAATTATCTTAACTTTTAAATCATCATTCTGGATATCTTGAAGATTAATTGAATGATTAAAGTATTTTCCAGGACCAATAAAGCTTTTTTGGTCCTGGATATGGCCTATTTTTTAAGGCAAGTTATTAATTGAGCAAAATTTGGAAAATTCTGTACAAAATTGCTGGGTATATTATTCAATAAAATAGTCTGAATAATCCATCCCTTTTTATTATAATGCCAAAAAAAGTAGAAGGCATATTTTCTCAATCCCTTCCATTACCTGTGGTGTTTCTAAATGGTACACTAGCCTCAGTCTCAGTTTAAAAAATCCTGACATGTTGCATCTGGAAGTCAAACAATTCTTTCCAACTTTAAAATCAGAGGCATTTGCTTCTTCATTGACAATGTAGGACTAGATGGCACTTTCTTCCAATATAGTCCTGTTTGGTTCACATTAAGAATTACATCAGGAGTATACGAATCTTTATTATAATTCATTGAAATTAGGCCAGATATAAGTCTGTTGCTGCAGTATTGATGCTTGCAACTTCCACAAATACTTAAATCTTACTGTAAAATTCTGTTTTAAAGTCTAAAAAATCATTCCTTACTAGTGACAAATGTTTCATTGCTATCATTTTCCTCTTTAATTTGGTTAAACAGACCTCCATTATGGCCATCTGGGTAACAAGAACTTATATTTGGGTTAAATCATCAATCCACAGTGATAAGTTTTTCCATCTCTTCCAAGCATGAACTCCTTGTGTACGAGGTCTTAGATGCTAAAACAAGGAGATATACGAAAATAAGAATTCTTAATTTTTCAGCATTGCTCATTATCATTGTTACTGTTCAAAATGCAAGACTTAAAACTCTAGAAACTTCTGCATGATGATCTCCAGCCTCCACATGACAAATCACTTTCATTTTTTCATTGATTGTTAGTTTTATGCAACTTTTTATTACCTTGTACAAATCCTAATGAATGTTTTAGGTTCATTATTATTTATGAAATGGAATGTATAAAATTTAAAAATTGCTTTCTGTACCTGATAAGGCATAAACAGAAAACAGTTGTGGATGCAATCTTGGTCAAGGTCTGATGGTCAGTTTCAATTGAAGTTATTTGGCCAATCCTGTAGAATTATTTTAACTTCTCTGGTTTCAATTCCCTCTCTAGTGCCTTTTGTACAATAGAACTGGCAAAGGTGCTTCAATTCATCTGCCAGGAGTTGCTCACCTTTGTTTCCATGTGGGAACTTCTAGTTGTCTCTCGTGCTTTGTGTCTGCAATGTGTACTTGTTCACTCCATCATCTGGCAACTATGTGTAAAATAATATAAATAAATTTAATTCCATTAATTATTCTGTTGTCATCTCTTTTATCAAAGGATACTGCTTCTCCTTTTGCTGGTCAATTTCTGGAAGTTTCCATCCACTTCTCATTTCTGAGGAGGAGACATTTAGAAAATATCTTTTGTTTTACTTACAGCAGCTTCTAGAAATTCATATAAACCATGTGAAACAGTAACAAAATCTATAAAGGTACAAATTTTGTAATTTTAAAATTATATAATTTGAAGCTTTGTAATCAAGGGTTGCATGAATATGTATGCATTGGACAAAGACCATATTTGGTAACATGCATGTCAGTTACTATTATTAATCAGTTAATTATTTTATGCATTGCATTAAGGACATCTGATATTAATTATTTACAGTTTATATTACTGTTGTTATATTTAATTTATTTTTATTTTTGATTTATTAATAATTGAATGTTAAGTTAATGATAAATTATCATCAATTTAGGTAATATAAGTATTGTAGTAGTGTAGCAAACATTATGAAGTTTAGAACATCCTGAAGAGATTCTTTTTCTTTTTGTACAGTAGTATATGTAACTGATGATCACTTAAATAAAGCTGAAAGCATTTTTATAGAAAATGAAATACATTGCTGTTATTCCTACTATAGTGCTTGATCTCATGTTATTTATACATATATTTGTTGTATATAAATATTTATTAAACATTTACTTAGATAACTTTTCATTTATCTTTTTGATCTAAATTTTTTTGAAGCAAATTCATGGCATCTTTTGATAAGAATTATATCAATACAATACATTGTACTCATTCCCAGGAAAATCCTGACAAAAATGAAGCTAGTTTAAGCAATATGGGATAAGGAGGAATTTACTGTGTATTCAAAAAAAGCTATTGTTTTTTTTGTCTAATTTTTGTAATTTAGTATAAATCAACATAAATTGGGAATTGCTTGAATATTTAAAAAAATTTGATTTGTACCCTTTGATTATGAGCCCTCAAATTAGTTTCAAAATTATAAAATTTGTACCTTTATAAATTTTGTTTTTGTTATTTACATGGTTTACATGAATTTCTAGAAGCTTCTGTAAAAATGTCTTGTAATTTGACAGCTTAATCAAAACTAATCTAAACTAATCTTAAAGATTTATAAATTTTGATTTTAGCTCTGGACAACTTTTTATTTCAGGTAAACAGTTATAATTCTTAATTTTTAGATGGACCAACTGTAGCTTCAATTTAAATGAAAGAGTAGTATTAGTCTTTCAGTATTAATATATAAAGACTTATCATATTATGAATTTACAGTAAAAAGTTAGAATAAAAAATATAACAGAAATGACATTTTCAGATATCTGTGCGATTTGTAGAAAACTTTAAAGAACTATAAATCAAATTTTTTTTAGATATTCAGACAATTCCCAATTTATGTAGTGTTTTTTATATTTGTTAAAATAATATATATTATTCTAGTAAATATTAGAAATGAAAATTTATAAATTTTGAGCATTTTTAACTTCTGATCATTCAGACTTATGACAACAGAGTTCAAAACCAAAACATATATATTTGGTTTTGAACTCTGCTGTCTACCTGTATTTACAATATATAAAAAACAAAATCTTATAATATCTAGAATTTAATGTATGAATTGGTTTTCAAAATTGCCCATAGTCAGATTAAATATCACATCTAATATTTAGTATATAAATTTTTATTGCATCATTATTAAAATGATGATAATTCAAGTGATGTTGATTTTATAATAATTTTTCAGATTGCTGCAATTTTAACACTCCCATTTGATGTAATAAAGACTCATCGTCAAATAGAATTAGGAGAGATTGAAGCTCATCAAGGTAAAATTTATAATTATTTTAAATAAACTTTAATATATAGAATTTTTTCATTGAAAAATATTTGAATGTTTCCATCAAATAATTTTTAAAATAAAAATTTTTATATTCCTTTTTTAATTTTAAAAGGGAGGATTTGCCATCAAAATATTGAACACTGATATTATAGAATAGTACTTGTTTTAGTCAGATACTATATTAACATTTATAATGAATGTATATCATATAGAATTCAATTTTTAAGAAAATGGAAAATTTTCATTTGTTTTACGTTTACATCAAAAAAGGAGAGAATAGAAATTTACATAAACTTGATTCCAGTTTTAAGAAATTGAATATAGTCAATGAGATCACAAATGTTAAATAACAAGCCATATGAGAAATTCTAAATATAGCAAGGAGTCAACTCAAAAAGTTGACTGAAAGATCATCTAGTAAACCAATTGCATTTACTATCTTGGAGGAATTGGGTTCATACTTTTTCTCAGGAAGGTCTGAGTCCAGCCATTCAGCCTTATCTTTTAACATTCTGGTTGGCCCTTCCTGTTGCAGCCAGCCTATAATGGGATCTGAAAATGGCATTAAAAATGTCTTCTGTAATTTAACAACTCAATTAAAACTTATCTTAACCTAAAGGTTTCTGAAATTTAATTTTAGCTCTGAACAACTTTTTATTTCAGACGAACAGTTATAACAGTTAATTTTTAGATGGACTAATTGTAGTATAAATATAAATTAAGTAAAGTATTATTAGTTTTTCAATATTAATATATAAAGCCCATATCACACTATGAATTTACAATAAAAGTTTAGAATAAAAAATACAACAGAGATGATATTTTCAGATAGCTTGTGATTTGTAGAAAGCTTTAAAAAGAACCATGAATCAAATTTTTTTAGATATTTAGGCAATTCCCAATTTATATAGATTTGTTTTATAAAATAAAGATTTTCTGATTATAAACAAAAATATGTTGAATGTAGCAGATAAAGCTATAACACAAAGATACAAACATTTTTCTTCTAATTTTATTATTTTACATATATATATTAAGGGCTTATTAAATTAGTTTATTAATGAGCCAGGCCTGGAATTTGATCTCATGAAAAAATAAATATGTGGTATTTAAATTGAATTCAGATCCTCCAAGATGATAAGGAATTATTTTACTACATGACTTAAGTACTTATTCTTTAATATAACTATTTTTACTGTTACAACTTTGTGACAGAATATAAGATACTGTAGAGCTTATAAAATGGCAAACCTATGGCATGCATGCCCAAACTGGTACATTAATAAATTTTTTTTGGTATGTAAAACTTGGAATTGATATATTATTTTTATTAAATTAACTTTGGATTGACATGCAAGGATAATGTTTACAAAAATTTAGCCAATTTTGGCAAACATCCTAAAAAAGGCTTGCCACCCCTATTATAGGCTATACTCTGATACATATGTATTACTGGTAATTTACATAAGATTTTATAGAACAGACATATAAGTCAGGATACAAAAAAATCAGGATTAGTTTATAATATATTAAATGCTGTATGAGATTTTTGTAAAACTATTATAAAAAGATAATTTTAACTTTTAATAGCACTTCAGAAAACTATTTAATTACATTTTGAGGAAACAAATTTAATTTTCAAAAAAATTTCTTTTCAACAACTTGAAAAACATTTATTTTTAATATACTATAAAATTGTATATTCTGAAAACAGTTCAGATTTTAATCTTTGAGAAAAATATATTCTTAGGAGATCTTCCAAATTGGACTATGCTTTATTATTGCTCAATTTTAAATTAATTTACATTTTATAGATTTTAAATTTGCATAGGTTAGCTTTTATTTAAATTATCAGTAAAACTATATTAGTATGATATATGTCAGGGGTGTTCAAACTTTATATCACTAGTATAGAAGAATAGAAGAATCTCAAATACTTGAGAGCCACAATCAGTTTCTTTATGGGTCAATGAATGCCTCATCAGTTTTTTGGAGCAACATTGTAATGATTTCATAAATTGTTTATTATATATTTTATATGCATTTATTTCATTTAGCTGCATACCACTATTTATAATAAATGAACAAATTACAGATATATTCTTTTTTAAAATTAAATAGATATTCATTCCGTGTTAATTATTGACTTTCATGGTGTGGAACCATATTGAAGCCAACCATGTTTGTATATATCCACAATGACCAAATTGTGGCTTGAAAGCCACAATTTAGTCACTGTGGATATATACAATAACAAACAAACTAGATGAAATTTAAAACTTATAACTCTAATCACATCCCAATTCTATGCTAATTGACAGCAATTTAATAATTTTTACAAATCCCATGTGTCCAGCTGATTTAGTCATTCATGAAACAGTTTCATTTTTAGTTTATAAAATACATAAATAATTTATATCATTCTCTTTACAATTTATCATTTTCCTGTGCTATACTATATGGAAATAAATACATGCCTACTCATTATTATGGTTATTCCAGTCCACTGCTGTAAAGTGAATCATAGTGATTTTTCATTTGCTAGTACAATATAAAAGTCTAAAATCATTTATATTATCATTTATTAATTAAATAAAAATGCTATAGGACTGTGTTACTAACCTTAAAATATTTGTCCTTGGCTTATGATAACTGACTGAACAAACAAGCCACTTGCTACTCTAGAGTAACAATATAAATATATTGTTATATATGCCATAGATGTCATTAAATGTCATTGTTATTCTGATGAAGCACTGCATGGGTTAGAAATTGGAGTTATTTTTTGTTTTCGTAAAATGCACCAGAATACATATCAATATTATGGCATTTAATATAACTTAGCAGAAACCAGAATAATAAAATTAGTTAAAATTGCAATAAAATGAATGATTTTTGCACAGTTTATTTTATCTGTGTTATATACCTATTTTAAGTATTATTTTGTGATTATTGCAAATAATTATTTTTTTGATATAATGTAAATTTATGAATAATTAGTGCTAATTAGTGCAGCTTTCTAAAATGCATAATACAGCTGTTAGAAAATTAAGAACAATGCAAATGCCAAAAACATGAATATAATTGAAAAGTGTTATATTAGTGAAGTACTGTAAAGTGAGAGTTATTTGTATTTGGATTCAGTGATATCTATTTAAATGAGTGTTAACCAAGTGGGCTTTTTTTTTTTTTTTGGAAGACTGCATTTCTGTTCTGTAAAATACTTTCTAATTTTGAGGTCTGAAGGATTAAAAATAATTTAAATCTGCAATATAAATATAATACTCAAAATAATAGAAATAAAAAAAAAAATAGGAGAGATTTGTATGCTCATTCAATACTCTGTCATTCTTCACGGTATTGAACTGGCACACTAGCTTATAAACATAATTTTCAAAATACATTTTATCAAAACTTTTTACATAATCAAATTTATGGAAATTAGATTTGTATAAATGGTAGAAGTCTTGTAGTTAATAATAATTTCTAATGCCATAATTCAATACCTGTTATAAGATGATCATAATGTCTAAGTTCAACATCTAATGAAAGAATTAAATTGCTAAATTCAAGTTTTGCCAAATATTGTGTGAACAAATTGATATTTTTCTAATATATGATGATCAAACTTTTTATCTTCTATTCTAAGATTTTACAATAAAAAGATATTCCCCAGTTTACATAAATAATAGACTAAGATTTTTTTTTATATCTGAATTTTACAGATATAAAAATCTTAGTCTGAAAAAAGCCTGAAATAATTTTTTAAAAATAATTTAACAAAACTCTTGAATCAAAAATACGTGCAGTTGAATGGAATCTAGTGATTGTTTAATTTACATTTCCACAACACTATGATACTCATACCAGTATCATCTTAAAATCAACAAACAAATATATACCATCTATGTATCTAGTATGAATTCAGTATCCCTTTTGTATTTATAAATTTACTAGTAAATAAATAAATAATTTTGATTTAAAATTTTTTTAAAAATGAAAAAATTATTTCAGTTAAATCAAAGCTCACAAAGAATTCAACTTATCATCGATTAGTAACTTTATACCAGAAAAGAGGATTTAAAGCATTGTTTACTGGTAAGTTGAATATTCAATTAGATAAACATTTAAATTATTAATCCTTATTAATTTAATATGATTTTGATCAGAATTTGTATAATGATTTTATTCAAATTTTTTTTGTACAAGATAAATTATAATTCTGATTTTTTTTCCTTGGCAAAATTAAAAGCAGATTACTTAACTTATGTCTACAATTTTATTTAGAATACTTGTGAATTACTGATCATTTATTTTAATTATGTACCAGAAATGGAATTTTTTCTTTGTACAAAGTAAGTGATAGGTGATCGTAAGTCCTCTACTTATGATCACCTCAACTTATGACCATTTATACTTACACTAGTCATGTCATTGATCAATGCAATTTTGTGGGTAATCCAATGGTTTGATATACTGTGGATTGCATGCTATGTTTACTAGGACACTATACATTATCTTAATAAACATAAACACAAAACAACAACCACCACATATGAAAAATAATGATTTTTGTGTGTTGTTATTGGTCAATGTAATTCTAGGATTCAAGCCCTGGATTCAATAGCCACCAGGGTTTAAATCCTGAAATTGCATTGTCTAATCATGGAATTTTATCAATGACATTTCTGTCATAAGTACAAGTGGTCATAAGTCAAAGGTTACCTGTATTTATATATAGTAGTGTTATTTATCTGAACTAATTTAAATCAAAATTGTTAATCAGATATATATGAGAATATCTAATTTACACAAAAAAAAGTGTAATTAGACATATAATTAAATTATTATACATGATATTATTACTGTTGTATTTTCAAGTTTGAAATATTATATATAAAAAAAAAAAATTAATTTAGGAAATGATTTGTAAATAATAACCGAAACAATCACACAGCAACTGAAACCAGCATTGATTTGCAATTCCTGTAATTATAAATTAAAACTATTTCTATGCTATATTATACTGAACATATCTTCAAATAAATAATCATAAGCTAAGCAACAGGAGTAATACTTCAGCATAACAACTAATGCACTAAAAGAAGATACTATAATTTTTTTGGTAACATTAGTACAGATAATTCAGACTCTACTGTATATAGATAAGTATTTCACTGATATCTCATATTTGTACTTTTTAATATTAAACATTAGTTATATTTTGACAATGCTTATTTTTGAAAAAATTCTAAAATATTTTTAAATAAAAAATAAATTTTATGTATTATTTTGTGTGCACATGTGTGCGTGCGTGCACGCACGCATGCTTTTACTTCAGTAATAGCATAAAGAAAAAGAATTTAAATCTTCAATTTGAACTATTTTTCTTATGTTTGAATATTTCTAGTCTTATGGTTTCTCAGCCATCAATGTATCAGATTATTTGATTTTTGAAATATAAATAAAGTATATTTTCCTTTTTGATTAATAAAATTTTATAATTTAAGTGAAATAATAAAATAAAAATGTCAAAGTTAAAAATTTTTCCAGTTTAAGAATTCACTGTTGGGATAATGATATATCAAAAATTAATAATTATTGTAAAAATAATTTAATTTTTAAAATTTGTAAAATTAAATTTATATTTTATGATTTATAATCAAATTATGTTAAATTATAAATTCTGAAAATACAGTTGGGCCTTTATATATCGAACTTCTATATATCAAAATTCTCCGTATATCAAAGTTTTTTGTTAGTCCCGTGAAATTTCCATTGAAATTTGTTTCTATATATTGAAATTTTTAATTTCAAAGGCGAGGGGAAAAGGATAAGATAAGGAGTCTAGATTGGGTCTGGCTAGAAATAGTCGACAAAAACAAAATGGATGTGTCAATTTGTATTGTAGAGGGGGGTCAGTGTAAAGTTCTAGGGCTTGTTTCGGTTTCGTATGCTGCTAGTGTTAATTGGCTTAAAACCAAAGCCAAAACTGAACCGAGAGATTTTAGTTAATCTTTATTCAGCTCTACTAAAACGTTTACCATGTCAAAGAGAAAGATTTCGATTTGTAGAAAATGTGCGCGACAATATTTTTGAGTCGCTC
>WUQG02421010.1:0-15187 GCA_011317285.2 Androctonus mauritanicus | reverse complement strand
GGACTAGATGTAAAGTCTGAAAACGTTTTGCCATAATAAAAACTGTCTTTGCTTATAGTGCTATAGTTATTCTTCATTGTAAATATTTATAACAAATATAAGGCTGAATCTTGTTTTAGTATATAAAGATTTATTCTTTGTAAAATATAATTTTTTATTTAAAATTTATTGAAATATTTAATTAGCAATCATTACATAATAAAGAAAAATAAATTAAATACTAAAAATAATATGAAATATTCTTTATCCAGAAATTTTATATAAGTTAATAAAATTTAATATGGCTGATTTCAAAAGATAGTAAATATTTTAGATCATCTTTATTATTTATATTACTAACCTCCATTCCTTGTTTCATTTTAACTATGGTTCCTTGTGGTGTTCTCAATGTAATGCTTTTTTTGCAAGAAACTGTTTCTTTTTCATTTGCTTTATTAAATGTATTTAAATCTCCAATACACATAGAATTATCTTGTTCAATTATATAACCATCTTCATGATTTACTAAATAATATGAACAGTGTCCTATAAATTCATAACGTTTTCCATCAAAGGTAACAAAATGAGAATCTCCAACTGATGAACAAACCGCAGGACAAATTTCTTTAGTACACTTCCACTTTCCACTTTCACAAACACTAAATAAAATAAATAAATAACTGAATAAATAAATAAATAATTAATTAATGTATGATGCATAATACAAAATATATTATTATTATGTATTGAAAATTTTATAGGAAAAAAAAGACAAAAATCAATTTAAACAATCTTGAGAATTCTAATTAATAATCTAATAAACTTTACTTGTCAAATTAAACTCCTGAATTTTTGATTTTTAATAAATATCAATATATATATATATATATTTTAGTAAAAAATTGGAAATTAGATTATTTTACTAACAACTGTGTCAAATATGACACAATTTATTTAGGTGATAACACCACTCCTCACTGCTCTGGATAATCTCTTTATTCCTGCTCAAAGTCAATTCATCACTATCATGGACCTATTATCAGCATCAAGTGTGTGCAATCAGTTATATTTTTGTTAAATGAATAATGTATTATTTTGTCAATTACAATTAAAATAAATTGTATGCACATTTATTTCTTAAATTTTATTTAAATTAACAAACTGATTGAAAACCAGATAATGAAATTACTTAACAGATCAATAATTTCTGCATAATTCAGAAATATTTTGTAACAGAATTGCTGCAGTTAATTATCTATAAAAAATATGATAAATTTGAATATAAAGTAGACTATATTTTCATATTCTTCTTATTGCTTATTTTTCAAAAAAATTTAGACTTGATTTCATTTAATCACAAATTTATCACTGTCATAGTTAAATTTTCAAAAAATGATAATTCATTATAGCTCAAATTAAATATTTAAATACAGTAAACCTTCAGAAATCTGGCACTTTTTTAGACTGAAAAATGTTGGATTTTTAAAATATATGGATTCTAAAGAAGTACAATCATATCCATTAGTGAAAAAATAATATAAAAATATGACTAAATTTAAAGAAAAAAATAAACGTTTGTAACAATCTATCAATAATAAATAATATTCTTAATATCCTAAAATGCACATACTTTCATAACAACATACATCATTATAAGAATAACTCATGAGATACTCTTTAATAGGTAAAAATAATAAAGTTTTATAGCAGAATTTTTATTCTGTAATGAAAATTCTATGACTATAAAAACATTTACTGTATATATTCATGTATAAGACAAGAAATTTTTCTGGAAAAAAATTTTGAAGAAGGAGCTTGGCTTATACACAGGGCAATCAGAAATTAGAAAAGTTTTTGAAGATTGTAAGATTCCCTAGCTGTCATATCACATTCCTGTTGTACTTTAGGAGAATCTGCCATATTTATTTCTAAAACTTATACTTATTTTTTTTCTTGATTCTATTATTAAAAATATGCAATTGTATATGAATATTCATATTTAAATATATTCAAAAATATTAATTTATTGGGCACTTCACCAATAAGATTTGTAATGTGTGTTCTACCAAACAAACACGTCAATAAAATTGTATTGTTGAGAAATGTGACATGACATGATTGCATTCTGCTCTCTATCCAATTTTTCTCTTCACATTGCATCATGATATTTCAATGCTAGATATAAGTCTGGAATTTTATCTGACTGGCTATATTTATTCCAATAATGGATTGCATTTGGAAAATTTTTAAAATTATAAAAAAATATATCTGTTTATTTCAATGAATATGCTGATATGATATTCATTGAAAGTTGGGAATCAAATGTGAATTATAAATAGCAGCATACCAAATAACAAAATTCTCTAATGTTAGTATGTATCATATCTGCTTCATCAAAATGATGTAGTAGTATTTCTTGTTTCTTTTTATTGATGTGGTAGTAATCAATATAATATATAATCATAAACTATCAAATTCTGCTGCCTATAAGAAATACAAGGAATCCACAAGCACTTTAAGCAGGAAAAATGCACAATTTATTAATAAATATCTAATAATAAATTGTGTATTTTTCCTGCTTAAAGTGCTTGTGGATTCCTTGTATCAATATAATGCAAGTATGACCAGTTCTACAGGGATGGAAAGGTACAAATTCTTAATTAAAATATTGTGAATTCATATCCATTATGATATATGATAAAGTAAAATAATCAAACGAATACATAGCACTAACCAGTCAGATAAATGAAAAGCTTTATTCAAATTTTTTCAGTTGTTCACATAGCTTTCTTTAAAAAAATAAAGATCAATACAGACTTAAATATTTAAAACGTCTATTGATCTTTATTGCTGAAGAGGATTGTGTGGACAGCTAAGTGTTTAATTGAATTTCATTTATCTACCTGGTTAGTGCTACGTATTTATTTAATGTTTAAATGTTTTTAAGGCAGTATACAGGATACTTAATTAAAGTAAAATAATGCTTGATATGTTAAAACAATGCATATATTACACATTTTATATTATTTTTATTTCATATTTTTATGATGTGTAAATATTACAATACTTTTTCTGTTGCACTACATATATCATAGATTAAAAAGAAACTTAAACAGTACTAAACAAGCAGCAGATTTATTAGTAGCATATAATATTTTTGGTCAGATGATCTGACCTTTGCTGCTATTATACTACTAATAAATCTATTACTTATTTAATGCTGTTTAATTTTTTTTTTAATCTTCAATGTAAGTAGATGTTATGCAGAACTTTATTACATGGATGTTAATTACAATTAATATCAATTCATATTTTAATTCTTGATGTGAAATTAAGATAAACAGCACTGATCGGGAGAGAAATTATTTTATTATAGAAACATTTTTGACCTACTCAAGAGATCTTCAAAAGTTAGGATAAAGCCCACTTTTTAAATGTCTTCATTTAAATTACTAATGTCAAATATGTGACCTGTGTTTACAAAAAACTTTTAATTTTCATTCATAGCTTATCATATGACTCATATCATTATAAGATGGCAGCATTCCATAGAGCATACACATACTGCTCCTCAATAAGAGATAGAGACAATGAAAGAAGAACAGTTATCAACCAAGGAATCAAATTTGGATATATCCATATGTGTTACTTAAAATTTTAAAAAATAAAAGAAGAAAGAGCATTATATAGAATCTCTCCAAAGAATCCTAACAGGATCAATTTCATGCCATTACATACTGCACACCAAACAAAATCTATAAAAAACTTATTAATGATAATGCTCTTAAAAAACTAAATTATAAGTGATGCAGCACTATCTTCCAACTATTCTAAAATGATAAACCAAGGATACTGAAACTAGATACTGAATTATTGATTGGCATTGATGCTAATTGTCATCATGTTGTTTGCGGATGCAAAGACATCAACTGAAGAGATGAGTATTTATTGGAGTTTCTGGCAGATACTAACCTCTTTGTTTTAAACAAGGGCAATGAACTTACCTTTGTTGTTATTAACAAAAGGGAGATCATTGACCTAACATTAGATACTCATAATATTTCTGGCCTAATTAAGAATTGACATGTATCTAGTGACCCATCTTCATTGGACAACGGATACATTTGTTTCAATTTAAAAGATATGTTACCTAGTCAGATAACATACAGAAAGACTAATTGGGCTTCCTTTATAGAAGACTTTTAAGTTTAACTTTGAGGGTATAGAGAGCAGGTTTGCTCGGTGATTGATTAAGAGATGATTGTTAATCAGATTTAACAGCCACTCCACAATTGTCCAGTCAAGACCACTAGCTCATCAAGGCAGGTTCTTTGGTGGAATAAACAGCTTAGCAGTTTTAGATTTAATGTTAGAAAGCTTTCTAATAAAGCTAAAAGGACAGGTGAATGGAACACATATAGAAGTGCTCTCACCTGTTATAATAAAGCCATTAGAAAGGAAAAAAATCTTCCTAGAAAAGATATTGTCAGGGAAATGAAGATATACCAGATGTATCCAGACTAGTGAAAATAATGTTCAAAGGAAATTATTGCAAGGTCAGTACATCAGGCTTCCAGATAGCAGAATGACTAGTACTTTCAAGGATTCTTTAAAAAACTCTCTTGAATACACTGTCCTGGGTCTACTTTAATTGAGGGCTCATCTTTTTGGCAGATGCACTCAGACCTCAATGGACATGTTTATCATGCCAAGAGAGAGGATTGGAATCTTGTTAAGAGAGTAATAAATCAATCAAATATCAGATGGCAGTAATTAATTTTAAGCGCTTCAGATCTATGGTGCCAGATGGCATTTTGCCGGTGTTTTTATAACAAGGCATTGGCATCTTGGCCTTGCCTTTATGTCATGTCTTCAGGGCTTGTTTATCTTTTGGTTAGATTCTATAGTCTTGGAGGCAGGTAAGGATTTCTTTTATACCTAAGCCTAGGCATAATTCTTATACTGAGGCTAAATCCTATTGTCCAATCAGTCTGACATAATTCTTATTGAAGATGATGGAAAGGCTGGTGGATAGATTTGTTAGGGATGGAGTTTTAATAAAAATTCTTCTCATTGCAGTCAATTTGCCTATCAATTTGGAAAATCAACTGAAAATAAATTCCATGAGGTTGTGTTGTTCATTGAAAGAGCAACTGAATATGAAGAAATTGCCATAAAAGCATTTCTTGATATCCAAGAGGCATCTGACTTGACTTCTTTTGAGCAAATCAGCCTTGCAGCAAACAGGCATGGAATCTATTTGATGATTATTTGTTGGATTAGTTCCATGCTGAAGTATAGAGTTGTTTATAGTACACTCTATGAAGAGGAAGTTAACATATTCACAGACAAGAGTTTCCATAGAGGCAGTACTTACTCCCCTTTTCTGAAGTTATACCTAGGTTGTTATACTGGATATATACCATTTATTGTGAGAACCATTATTACTTATGCTGCCATTATTTGGTGGCAAAGAGTTTGCTTAAGACGTACAGAACTGAAGGTTGAAAAGATTCAAAGGTTAACTAGATTAAATTCAAAGCACTAAGGAAGGACTTTTAAATTAACGGATAAATACAACTTAAACTTACGTTTAAGTTGTATTTATGTTAATTTAAAAGTCCTGCCTTAGTGCTTTGAATTTAATCTAGTTATTTAACAGAGTGGTAGTGTATAATGTTTATAGAATTAAATGATTCAAAGGTTGGCCTGTCTGAGCATCACAACAGCTATGAGGACTGTTCCTACTGTTGTTCTTGACATCCTCTTGGGTATTCTTTTTTTGTATTTATATATTAAGGCTAAGAGCCCAGGAGGGTTATTATAGGCTCCATTTTATAGAGAAGAATCTCTTGGATTTACAAATTGGAATGCTCATCTTTTGAATGATACAAGTCACACAGTCATATTCTTGAGATGGTTAAGGATTACATGGTTCCCAGATTTAGTTTCTTCAGGCTTTTCACTGTTGTTTTTCCCAGTCTGGAGGGCTGGGGAGGGGGATTTGGGTGCAGTATCAACAGTGGACTGATCTGGTATACAGATGGTTTTAAAACCACTACTGATGTTGGAGATGAGGTTTACTGTGAGGGAATAGAATGTCTTATTCTTATTACCTTAGATGGTTTGTCACTGTCTTTCAGGCAGAAATCTATACTATTTTTGCATGTGTTAAAATCAATCTCAGTAGGAGAGGCGTTAATAAACACATTTATATCCTATTAGATATTCAAGCTACATTAAAAGCACTTGATAGCTCCTGCTTTATTTCTAAGCTTGTATGGGATTGTCATTTTCTTATTGAGGAACTGGCTATCCAGAAATAAGATACAACTTGTTTAGGTACCAGGGCACAAAGGGATTGAGGGCAATGAGGTTGCTGATGGGCTGACCAAGGAAAGGACTTCTCATCCCTTTAATGGACTTGAATTTGCCTTGGGCATCAGATATGATGCATTTGGATGGGTTGTCAGGGACAACCCATCCAAATGCATCATATCATTTGGATGGGTTGTCAGGGACTGATTGGCAGCTCAGTACCTCACCCACTTGAGGTTTACTACTGGTTTAAGGCAAGCAAAAGCTCTTATTTTAGGTCTTTCTTACAAAGAACTAAAGAGTTGCTTGCATTGCATAAAAATGAAACTAGGATTATCACATGGCATTCAAGAAACTAAAGCATATTTTCACTTGTTTACCCAATGTTCAACTATGTCTATAAATGCTCTACAAGCATTTATAGACATAGTTGGTGATACTTGCTTGTAGAGCATTTATAAATGTAATTTTACACGGCATTGTCATCTTAAAAAACATCTTTACTTAATTGGGATTGCTGATAGTTCCAACTGTAAGAGATGTCAAAGAGAAGATGAAATTCCTCTTCACATTTTGTGTGAATGTGTAGCCCTTTCAGGGCTAAGGTATGATCTTATTAGGTTGCATTTTCCTGTACCAGAAGATTTTTTTACAGTCCTTTTGAAGAAGATACTGTATTTCACAATTAAGACAAGACTTTTTATGGTATTATCCTGTTGGGAGCACACAATAGATCATTGATGGCTGCAGTCTAGTGCTGTGTAAAGCTCCTCTTTCTTACAATATAATACAAATCCTTTGAGGCCTATAGGCAAAAAATTTTTCTTATAAATTATAAAATTGTTCAATAATTTTAATTTGATTTTGAGGCCCCATGTTGTTGGGAACCCCTAGGAACATGCCTATTGTGCCTAATGGAAGTTCAATCTTGCCTTATCCAAATTGAATTTTTAGCTTTAACATTTTATTTTTTATGTATTTTTACAGTGTCTATTATTATTAGTATTATATATATTTATTTCATTTTTATTTATAAAAAAAGTTGAAGATGATCTCATGAGTAAGTCAAAAATATTTCTCTCTCCTAATCAGTGCTATTTGTATTTATTTTAATTAACATCTAAGTTTAAAACACATACACACATACATTATATAATGAATATCATATAAATTAAATTATTTTTCATTTTAAATTTTGATATCAAAATTGGTAACATGAATGTTAAACATAATGACTTTTTTCAGTACTGGCTCTAGCGGTCCTGTTGCCCCAATACAGCTTTCTATTAAGTGCCCTTACAATACTGAGAAAATAGTAATTTTGATGCCCTTCCAAAGACACCCCAATGTGGGTAGTCTTTGGAACCCAAAGATCTCAATGTGGGGTCTTTGGGCTCTGATTTTTGTAATCAAGAAAATCTTGATTAAAATGCACTTGGCTTCAATAATTCATTTTTTAATTTTAAACTTACCAGACATTACATTCAATTTGAAGCTTATCACCATTTGCATACCACTGATTATTATGTTCACAAGGACATTCACTTCTTAATACACACTGATTTTCATGAAGAACCATCCCCTGAGGACAATGACAGCCATCAACACATGTTTTGATTAAGCAAATTGGTTCTAAATTTTCACAAGTCTTAGGACAAGCACTACCACAATCTTGATATTCGGTACCATTTTCACATTGCATATCTATGATTGTAAATAGTAATTTTTATTAAGAATTAAAAATTATATAGGAAAAACATTTCAATACTTATAATAATTTTAATGAAAGAAAAGATTTTATTAAAATGCAAAGTACAGTCATACTTTAATTTATTCTTAAACTCTTTACTAAATTTTTATAAAAAGTTAAATTATAGCATATACAATACAGAAGCTTCCTAAATTATATAAATCCAATTTACATAATTCAAATTTATATAAAAATCTTTAGCATGAAAAATATTAAAAAAGTCTTTATAATTTAGTATACAGTACAATAAATTTAAATAATAATCATCATTATTGCAACAACATTAACAACAATAATAATCATCATTATGCTATAACGACTATTAACAACACTAGCAATAGTTAACAGTTGATAGGAAATCTATCATATATCATAATATCACAATGTGATATAAATCAGACATATAAATTATGATATAGGAATTATATCTTTTTTCATGATTTGTAGATAGGCTAAGCAGAGTGTAAATTGTTTTTTTTTACCATAAAACCTAATTTTCATAACATGCTAGAAATGCAAGCCTTAAGACTGGTTTGCATAACTTTCATCTCTCAACATTTTATTTTTTATGTATTTTTACAGTATATATTATTATTAGTATTATATATGTTTATTTTTATTTAAAAAAGTTGAAGATGGCATTGAACATATAAAATTCCAAAAACCAAAATTGGGTTTTGGAATTTTATATGTTGAATGTTTGTTTTTTGTAATTGGTAGACTGATGATGGTATACTATACTGAAAGCATCAGCTATGAATAAAGTTTCTAATGTTAAAAACATTCCACGACTGCAAAGAGTGCTGTTTTATTGAATTTGATTGTGTATAAAATGTGAATAAGCAGTTGGTTAATGAATATGAATGATGTAACAAGATATAGGTATGTCTAGTATGAAAGATAAGAATGGTAAAATGCTGTGGGATGAATCTAGGCTGATAAATAGATAGAAAGAGTATTTTCATGAGCTTTATAAGCCCACTGAAGAAAGGAATGAGGATGAAAGTGAAGAAAATAAGAAGAATGCAATGAATGAATGTGAAGATGATGAGCAAATCAGTTAAGAAGAGGTTACGAATTTGACTAGTAGAAAGTAAAAGTGAAAGGGAAGTTGAAACGTGGTAAGAGTCTTGGCATGAATGGATTCATAACTAAGATTTAAAGTATGGTGGATTGTCTGCTGTGGAGTGAATATGTTCCCTATGTAAAATGTATTGGATGAAATGCATAAAGTGAGTGGATTAAATCTGTGATTGTCCCCATTTACAAGGAGTGGTGAAAACGGTGAATGCAAGAATTATAGGATTATAAATTTGCTGAATATGGCTAGGAAGGTGTTTGGTAAGATTGTGATTGAGGAAGTGATGATGGTAACTGAAGAGAGAGTATGTGATGTGCAGTAGGGCTTCAGAAGTGGAAGAGGATGGACTGACTTTTCTCAATACATACGGTTATAGAGAAGTATTTCAAAGTGAAAAAGAAGGTATTCTGTGCTTTTATAAATGTTGAGATGTATGACAGATTGAATAGAAGTAAATTGTGGAAAATGCTACACGAAAGTGAAAAGTAAATGAACAGCTACTTGGGGCAGTGAGAATGATGTATGCTAACAGTTATGCAGGTATAAGAGTAAATGAAAGCATTTCAGAGTGTTTACAATTGAGTGAGACAAGATTGTGTGATGGCCCTATATAATATTATTAATACTAAACTGCTATATTTTAGGCAAAATTAATAAGTAAAAAGTGTGCTTAAAATTTACTCTTATACTTGCACAATTAATTTTAATTGTGCAAATATGAAAATAAATTTTAAGCACAATTAATTATTATTTTGCCTAAAATATGGCAGTTTAATATTAATATGTTGTATTTTGTAAGAATTATTGATCATGATTTCTCAAAAATATATGTGGAAGATAATGCTCTTCTAGTTGTAGTATTGTTGTTCTAAGGAGCTGGTCATTCTGACTGATATGAGATTTGGCTGGAAGAGGGGTGAAAGGAAACTGAGACAGGTTAAGTGGATAGCCAAAAATGGTTTTGAATAAACAGTTTATCTTACTTAATTGATTTATTGTTTTCATTTATTTAGTATTTACTGTATGTTTTATATTATGTCCCTAAGGCTGTTTAATGCATATATGAATGTATGTGTTAGGAAATTGCTGAGAGTGAGTAGGGTGAGAAGTTGGGGGTAAAAGTGTATGCTGTCTACTATATGGTGATGATACTGTTTTTCTCTCTGAGAGTGAACAAAGTGTGAAGATTCTTGTTGCATGTCAGAGGAAACATATGAGAATAAATGCAGAGGAAAGAAGCATATCAGAGGAAACATATGAGAATAAATGCAGGGAAGACAAAAGTATTTTATGTTTGAAAGGGGTGAAGAGTGTAAAAGATGTGAGGTTGAACTGAATAGGTAAATCTGGAGCAGGTGAATGAATCTGTATACTTAGGAAGTATATTTGAGAGAGAAAGAGAGAGAGAGAGAGTACATTGATGATGAGATTATAAGAAGAAAAAAAGCTGAATTAAAAGTTATAGGTATATTTGAAAGGTATGCTAGGAATGAGAATCTGTCAAAGAATACTAGGCTGACCATATATCAGTGTGTGTTGGGCCCAACATTGATGTAAATGAAGACATTTCAGTGAGACCTAGGCATAGGATAAAAAACATAGAAACAGTGGAGATAAGATACTTGAGAGCTGACAGTGGAGATGAACTACTTGAGAATTGTAGCTGGAGTAATGCAATATGATTTTGTGCTTCAAATGACAAAAACATGAAAGCAGTGTGGATTGAACAGGAATGTGAAGATGCAGTATATAAGTCAACTTTGAGATGGCTTGATCATGTGGAGCAAATGAATGAAGAGCAATTAATAAAGCAAGTATATGTTGAAGATATGGAGAGTAAATGTGAGAGAAGAAAGCCAAGGAAAAAGTGGAGAGAAACAAATGGAAGAGTATCTGAACATATACAGGTTTCAGAATCTGTATAAGAGGCATATATATATGAAGAAAAGAATAGCTAGATTGAAATTAGAATAGTGTGTAGAGATAGGGATTTGTGGCACCATCTTATTGATAGTATTTGAATGTTTCCCTTCTCTTTTTTTTTCCTCTTCTTTTCTTCTACCTTTGAGTACTGCCCACTCTGTTACAAGGATATGAGTATGATGCTGTTGTTATTTTTCAGCAATTTGAATACAAAGTTTTCAGTATAAAACAAAATTTTTTGGTGTAAGTTTACCTATCTTGAAATATGCTATAATATGTTAAATAAATTTATAATTTTATATTATAGTTGTTGCTAGAATATTCTGCTATTGTAATGTTTAAAATTTTCAAATAGTTTTTGAAATTTTCTAAAATTTTAAAATGAAATATATATTCATATGTTTGAATATTGTAGCTAAAATGTTTGTAACTTGAGAACTTCCTGTATAAATATATAAATATATTTTAATAATAATTTTACATACGGCATAAAGCAGGCTTCCTCCAAGCAGTATTTTTTCCTGTATATAAACGTGCACATTCTCGGAAATATTCACTTAAACTGCTACATTCACAACCATCTCTTCCACCTTGGTCACAACAGTCTACTTTGCATGCTTCTAGATACAGATGTGGATCAACAAGCTAAAAAAAAATTAAACTTTAAATAATAATAGTATAGAAATTTTATTTTAAAAGACAATAATTATTTATAAAATATTGTTCATTATGAACTGGCTATTCATTATTAGCATCATCTGACTATTTCTATTTAATAATTTAAAATATACATTCATGTTTAAACCAAGATATTTTTCAAAAAAGTTTGAAAAAAATCTAATGAAATAATTATCTCTCACAATTTGAGGATTAGTTTATTAATTTTTCAGTTATTTTTTAATATTTTTCTGAATATAATAACAAAATTTGCATATTGTAGTATATAATTTCTGGATTTCTTGAAGTTTGATTAATAAATCTCAAGAATACTAACTAAATTGAACCATAAATCAATCTTTCTTTTGAAGAAGGATTAGCTTATGCATAAAATAATTAAATATTGGGAAATTTTTTGGAAGGCTGTGAGATTCAATGGCTCAATTACACTGAATTCCTATCATACTTCCATGCCAGCTACACAGTCTGCCATGTTTATTTGTAACAAAGATCTTTATCTTACTGATTCTTTTGATATTTTTAGTTAAAAATATGTGGATATAAATTAATATTTTTATAGATATTTAAATATTGGATACTGAAGAAATACAATTGAAAATATATAAATCAATTACATTGCATGGCTTTTTGCATTAATAGCATGTCCTATGGTAATGGCTGGATGCATCATATTTATTTCTAAAAATATCAACTTCTTTTTGATTATATTATTAAAAATATGCAGACTTATGTAAATGTTCATATTTAATTAAATTCAAAAATATTAATTTATTATGCATTTCACAAATAAGATTGGGAATGTGCAAATCAATCTTTTCCAATGAGTATATACTGCTGTTAATGAATGTACCATAAGTTAATATTAAATGGAAATGTAGTAATCTTTACTGTATCTGATTGGCAATTTGTCCATTTTCAGATAGTTCTGATCGTTTATAAAATATGATGATGATTATTTTGCAATTAATTTCAGATATCAGATTTGTGCTTCCAACAATAGCAAATATGCTGATTAGCTTGCCACTCCCATCTGTTACAGTGAAATTTCCATTGCATGTTTTGGTTCTAATTCTAATTTTTTATCATTTAAACTTTGTTAAATATTTTTATTGAGATTCAGAAATGATAAAAATTTTTAAGACTTCTTTGATATTTTCTGCTAAATAAACACTTCAGTAAAATTGTATTGTAAAGAAATGTGACCTGGATCTGATGCAACATGATCATATATTGCTTGCCATCTGGCATTTTCTTTGACATTGCATCATGATATTTCAATGTTGTAAATCTGACATTTTGGCAATGTGACCTTATTTATTTCAATAGTAAATTGGATTTTGAAAACTTTTTAAATTATAAAAAAAATTATCAATATTTATTTCAATAAAGCCATATTGTTCCAACATTTGAAAATTGGGGTTAGGTTATACACAAGTTTAGATTTTTATTGATTTTTAAACTCTGAAATAGAGGGGTTGGATTATACACGGATGTATATGATATTCAAAATAGTGATTATCATCCAGTATTAGAATAAAATTAATTGTTTTTAAAAAAGATAATTTTGATTTAATTTAATTTCTATAAAAATGTTTAAAGAAATATTTTTTAGAGAATAATATATATATATATATATAATATAAAAAAATTCTTACTTTATGACAGTATTCATATTCTTTATCAGTTAATGCAAGGCATTTTTCAGCTGAAATCTTGGAAATTTTATCTTCCTTTTCTGTGTTGTGATGACAGAAATTCAATTCCTTTAGAACATCCTGACAGGCTAAAATAAAATTATATTAGTATTATAATAAAATTACTGCATCTTGCCTTTTTAATAAAAAAAATTATTTTTTTTTTGTGGAATAATTCAGTCATCTAATTACAATATCAGAAATTTATAAATTAGAAAAAGTACTGTTGTTTTTTATATCTTGATTTGTTAAACTTTATCTGTGATGTCATATTCTCAAATTTTTTGATGATATATTGAGGATTCTTTATTAAATCAATTTTGTTTACAATTCTATACTTTAAAATGTGCTTAGGGTTAGCTTTTGTTTGTATGCAAATTTTATATTTTGGGAAGTTTTTCTTTCCCTTAATATATTTTGTGGTCCTTAAGTGTCCATATTTAATTCTAGAAATTGCTGTTTGTTCTTCTCTGGAGAGTTTAGAATGGTGTATTTCATTTGGTTTAGTGGCTATGTATCAGCGATACAAAGGTAGAATCTATACTGTAAGAGTTTGGTTTTAGATAAGAGAGTGTGTTTCTTTGAAGTTAAATTTATTCTTGTGGTTTGAGTTATCACTGCATTCCTTTTTTGTAAGCATATCAACTCTGTCATTATCAAGGATACCAATGTGTGAGGGTATTCATTACAGAGTGGTTAAAAAAGAAGAGAGTCTGGAAAGCAAAGATCTAAGTAATCTTGAAGTTTGGTCAACAAGATCTGAATAGTTTGTGATGCACTAAATTGCATTTTTACTATCTGTAAAAATCCAAATGTTGTGATTAGGATCAACTATAGTTTTAAGGATTTCTTTAATTGTAATGATCTCAGCTCTGTAAGTGAAATATTTTCTCAGTTTCTAGTTTTTACTAGTCTCACAAATGTGAAAAAATAAATAATAGTGCGACTACCAGTCTCATCATCTTTAAAAATTTTGATGTTATTGTCTGGCATAACGATTTCTAATGAAAGCTGTTTTAAGAGATGTGGATCTATATCACAACTTTTAAAAAAAGCTTTCATATATTAATAGAGTAATGTAAATTATAAAAATATGCAACTAACACAATAAATATTAAATATATGTAAAATTTTTTATAAACTATGTATAGGTATTTTTCAGTTTCTGTAGGTTATTACAACCTTAAAAATTGTTTGTTAAGTGAAAATTCATTAATAGAATCTTATTTCCCATTAATGCAAAAATGTAAGATTTTCTTTGCAACATGGAAAAGTGATATATATTTATGTTCTTTATTAAATTGAATATATATAAAACAAGGGTTTGTAAACTGAGGGATATCTATAGTTTGTATTGAGAGTATAATAGTTTTCATCTAAACATAAAATTAATTATTAATATTGCATATTTCATAAATAAATTGTATAAAATATATTTGTATTTTAAATTAGTTTACTTTCAAGTTACAAAACAATTTTTTATAACTGGACATTGAGAGGATCAATATTATTGATTTGTTGTATTTCATTCTAAATATTCTTGTTGAGAACACTTGAACATTTGTAATTTATATAAGAGAAATTCTTAATCTAGCACATTTTATTGCAATGGAAACACATACCAGATGATTAATATCTAGCTACAGTGACAGACCTATAGCTATCAAAGCCTGGAGCAGAAGTCCCTCTAATTGGAATGATCACCATACAAAATATCAACACAAATATATAATTAACATTTATTTAATCAAAATTAAATAGTTA
>WUQG02421009.1:0-39636 GCA_011317285.2 Androctonus mauritanicus | reverse complement strand
TACATTTGCTTATAAAGGAGGAATAATAGAAAAAAAGATGACAAGAAATAAAGATGTCACATGGTTGAAGGGGCATCAGATGAGTCCTACTTTTGTTTCAGCACTTTACACTAATTGAATCATGTGATCGCCAGCCCTCTATCCACGTACAAACTATCACAAATGGGTCCATTAGTGATATAACACAACCATCTTCATTTCTTCGCTACTGTTCCTGACTCCCCGTTGTTTTCATCTAATGTGTTTTCTAGTTTAGCAAATAAGTTAAAGGAACCAACAATAGTAAAAAAAGAAAATCGAAGACTATTAAGCTGGTGATTACACTTTGACCAACGTTTCAATTATATAGCTATACAAACTACGTTATAATCACGACTTTATATGTGTTATCTGGTTGATTTATTTCGCCACAATTTATATCGATCCGTAATGAATTTTCCTTCAACTGATAATCCTGTATATAGAATATTTTTCTTTAAATCTGTAAAGCTGTTATTTGGTTTCAATTAACTCCTCTCTCGATTTCTCTCTCTCTCTCTCACACCAACGACGTTCGGAAGTTCAAAGTCATTAAATAAAAAGGAGAAAAAATAAAAATAAAAAAAAAATTAACCAAAACAAAACGCTCCGAAGAGTGAAAAAAAAAAAAAATCTTTTTAAACGAGCCTTTGATTTATTCCGTATCCTTTGAAGAATTTTCTAGATAAATATCAGAACCAATTTGCATTCTATCTCGGTTTTAAATTGTAAAAATCAGATATTATTACAGCATAAATTTGGTCGGAAACGTAAATAAAAGAAAAATATAAACGGTAATATTATCACCGAAGGATCAGCGAAGGATAAGAAGACAATAGGAGAAACATTAAACTTCACTTATACCAGACAAGGTTACAATTTATTTTCTTTCTCTCTCAATCGATACATTTCCATAAATCTCGAAGCCGTTCTCTAAAATCGACTTAGAAGAAGGAAAAAACAAAAATAAGAAAAATAATAATAAAAAGAAAAAAAAAAACTTTTAAATTTTATTTCTTTGGAATGGCAAATTTGGAATTCTTTTGGTAGTTCATTTTTTTTTTTATTTTTTGTTTCTTCCATCCTAACTTAAAATATTAATGAACTCGAAAAAGGAAAATTTTTCACCAAAAGAAAAATTACTAGATTAGTATTCGTGCTTAGGATTTAATTTATAAACATTTTTAAGTTGTAAAAATAAAAAAAAGGAAAGTTAAATAAATATGTTTCCGTTAGACGTTTTGATTTGATTTTTTTTTTTATCTTTTTTCTTGTTTTGGTTTTCTATAAATTGATCGAAAGGATTTTTTATTCAACGTTAGTGCCAATGCTTACCGCAAACTGGACGGAACTAAAATTTATATGCAGTATTTATATAAAACTAGAAACCTACTGAATATGTTTTAATAAATATGAACGGTACTAATTACGAAAGTTGGTAAATTGAACTGAATCGTAGGATTTGGTTACATATCTAAAGTTCTAACCTTTTGGTGAAGATATACTGTACATCATCTTTTGCAGAGATGTTCAAATATTCTGTCACATGCGGTACCTGTCAAGCAAGCGTGACACATCAACGTCCACACGTTTGACACGGAGCGAAGCGTGTCCTCGATATGTCACGTGATAACAGTTAGTCCCTTTGCACTTGGGAAGAAAGGGAGCGTGAAATATCTACGGATGAAAAGTAGAAAAGTTTCTACCATTTACCGATGCACACCACAGCTTGTTGCACGGATATTTTGCAAGAAGATTGTAAACCATCCAGTTAACTTTCAACATAAACAAGGATTAAGCTTTATAATATTTTTAGATAGTTACGCTCATCCGCAAAACGAATCGCGATTTCTAATAACCACGCATATTAAAAATTGCATAAATATTTAATCATTATATATTCTATAAATCCAAACTTCGTAGAAGACGGTTATTCAGCAACAAATGACTAAGAAGAAGAAAACAAATGCTAATTTTTCACAAAAATCATTACGTTTATTAATCGTTAAAAACACAAAATAAACCACGCTTAAATAACAAATTATCGAATAATATTATTACATTAAACATTATTATTTATCTTATTTTTTCTCTCTCCAGTAAACGTAATTTACTTTAATTTTAAATAATCATCCTTACCAGCAAGAAATTTTTGACGAATTAATCTTTTAAGTTAAAAATAAATTTTATTAAGTTCTTAATGGTGCTTGCGCTTAAATATATAAATATATATAATTATTGAAGAATTATATTGTGAATATGTAAAAGCTGTTTAATGGAAGGAAAAATGTTTACAGATAAACAGCTTTAGGTAATGTGGAAGTTTCGTTTAACGATTGGAAACGTACGTCGAGCGAACGAACGTTTAAAAACAATCGTTTAAATTTCTACTTTTAGTAAAAAAAAAAAAATTTCTCCCCTTAAAAAGGAGAAAAATGAAGGGAAAAAAATTTAGCAGCATATTCCGGGTGACACCTATTAGATAAGGAAAATTGCAACTTACAAATCGTATAATATCTCGAGTCGTTTTAATATTTTCAACTGCGATCGAGTGAAGCTATAAAAATGGAGATAAACAATTTTAAAACCCTATGCGGACTTAAACGGAATGTTCTCTTCTCTCTCTCTCTCCGTTCTCTAAATGTTACTCAGTTAATGCGTTTCCATTAATGGCTATTGATTAATAGAAGCTTTGCAGATGTTTCTTTTATATTTAATAAATATCTGCAATTTTGATAACGTTTATTTGAACGAATAACAAAAATAAATATCTCTCTCTCTCTCTCTCACTCACTCACTCACTCATTCTCTCCTCTGATCGACTGTGATACTTAATTGGATTTTAAAGTTAATTAAAGTCTTTAAAAAAATAAAAATGGATATATATATATATATATATATTTCATAACTTCGAAGTTAAGTCTTGTTGTTTCTTCTTTTTAACTGTAATTAAAATAAGTGTAAACAGCCAAAACTCACTTCTAAGAATTGTAAGAAATATTTTTGTATTTTTTTTTTTATATAGATTTCAAAAATTTAAAATATTTTTTTAAATTCAACTAAAGTAGAAGAAAAGACAATTAAATATTTATTTTTTTTAACAATTGCAATTTAAAATTTCATAACGTTTAAAAAATTAATATATATATATAGAGAGAGCAATTTTAAAAATTCAATTTACAGTTAAGATCAATAACAGTTTGATCAAAATTATTTACAATTAAATATTATATATATATATTTTTTTTCATAAGAAAACAGTAAATAAATAATCTTTAGTATGAACTGATGTATCATAGTCTTGTTAGTCTCTTTGTCAGCAAACTGTTTGCATTTTTCATGATGGAACTTCTGACAACCAGCTGAGGTCATATTCTGAAGTATAGGTTAGGTTACTCCTCACACTAACCTGAAGCACTAAGCTGAATCAATTTTGCATTATCTTATAAATGTTATAACAGCTAGGATAAACAATAGAATTATATGTGAATCGATATCTCGAGATTGAAAAGTTTGACGAAACAAAATCTTTTTTTTTTGTTACTGCAAAAAAAATAACAAGCAAACATGTCGTTAATTAAGTTTTTTATTTTGTTTTCTTATTTTTGAGCGTGTTGTAAAGGTGGTGACGCGAATCAAATCAAGGTAAATAATCTATATTCAATCAGAATACTCGTTAACGCAAAACGACGTGACCACAATCAATCTACGTTAATTAATTAAAAAAAAAATTCAAAAACGAATTAAATTTCGATTATATAAATATGGTTAAAAAATAATGATGATAATAATAATAATAAGAAAAACTGCACGGCAAAAATTTTGAGTATCTCCAGGCCATATCAGCACTTTCGACACTTCAAACTCCATCATAATTCCATTTTGGAGCCATTTCTCCTCTCTATCACTATTATTTCTGTCAAGTTTCCTTCCAAAATTCCACTTTGTTGTCGTAAATTGCGGGAACTCAATTTTCATTTTCCCTTATCATCATACACTTTCTCCCCGACAATCAAATTTCTTTCTTGAAGGAATTTAAAATACAATTTTGGAATGAACTGTCAATACGCATCGGTACTCGACTAAGAAAAGGGCAGGTAAGAGAAAGAGAAAGAGAGAGAGTTACGATCGATACAATAATATAAAGTAATACTTGTACCATATTGTACATAATGGAGAAGTGACAAATTCACACAAGTGAGAGATCCTCCTAATCTCCATAACAAGGAGTCACTACCAAATAAGATATTCAACTAATTCTCATTAGTTTCGCCGTGCCTAAGGGAATAATATTCTCCGTTAATCAAGTGGGATTTATTTTATTTTGATGTAATTTAGTTTGAAGATGTTAAATGGGTGTCTGTTTACGAGTTTTAATAACAAAAATATATACTCCTACCATTTCCGCATTTATTTTTATTACTTTGCGTATATTATTACTATTATTTTTTTTAACAAACTTAAATCGTCAAATTAATTTATAATCTTGCTTTTTTTTCTTTCCTCATCTATTTTTTTTTTTTTCGTATTTATAAAAATTTTAAAAACAAAAAAAAATTCTTTTTCGTCGCTCGAGGGAATTCGGAAAAAATTAATTTTTATTTAATTTATATAAAATTAATTTTTAAACAATTAAAATCGAAAACGAAATAAAATTATAATCGATAATATTATTTTATATTTTAACAAATTTAATTTAGGAATAATCTCTTGTTAATTTTCTCCAATGACTTTTAACTAATTAGTTAATATCGTTAACTTAAAATTTATTATTATTTTTTTCTTTCTCTTACTCTCTTTCTCTTCTCTTTCTAAGTTTATGCATATGTAATGTTTAATAATCAATCTTCTACTTAATATTTACTTAAAATTTTCCAAGATAAATCTTGTTCTATTTTTCTAACATTTAATAGAAAATTTGCATAAAACTGATAATATTAATTTAGAGTAAAATTATCGAGAAGGGGAAAGGAAAAGGAAAGAGAGAGAAGGAACTTTTATAAAGTTTTCAGTCATAACAGAAAATTTGCTAACGAAAATAAATTTCCATAATCTAAATATATAGGTAAATTCGGAAAGGGGATATATATATAACTCTCCTGTTTAGCTACAGATCTAAAAATAGTAAAAATTCTGCAGGATTTATAAACATATTTACCGAATAGAGTAAATATTTCTAAGGAAAACTTCTCGAGTTTTCTCGGAAGTTTTATGAAAGAAGTAGATTTAAAGGGATTAAGAAAAAGTTGTAACGCTTTAATACAGTATATATATATATATATAGACACCGGAATGAAGAGACGTTATGCAGCATATTAATTAGAATAAACCTAATTTTATTAAATTAATAAAGTTTTAAATAGAATTTTAATCTATAAAATTAAAACTCTTTTTTGTTTCTTTTCTTTTTTTTGCTTTTCTGTTCTTTTATGAAACGATCGCGTTACTCGCTTATGCGTAATAATAATAAACACAACGTAAATAAATTAAATTGCAATTTTATACGAAAAGTTATTTTTGAGTTATTATAAGACCGAAATAAGGAATAAAAATTTAATCCTCTTATTGAATTATCCTTATTATGTTTGACTTAATCGAAGTAAAAGAATAATAGAGCATCCATTTGTACAGATAAGGATCATTAAGAAAGACCAAACTGAAGAGTTTCGTATTCTAGTTAACTCGAGATTATTATTTTTATTATTTTTGCTGAAGACGGTATCACCTGTCGAATCCACCTTTGATCGATCCGAACTTTATATAAAATAAAAAAATAATAATAATAATAAAATAGCAAATAGCATATTTCCGATTTTTAAGCGAGACGTTTGCAAAAATGTATACAAAAAAAAAAACGGCGGAAAAAATCCTTTTTAATTTAATAAAGTTGCAAAACAATTTATAAAATCAACAAACGGATAAGTCATTCTTATAAGAATGGTTACTTGGAAGCACTTGTGTGTTTTAAGGGAATGGAAACAGCTTTTTGGAAAGGAACTGTGTGCTATGATTTGATCGATCTATATCTATCATGGAAATAGGTTTAGTGGAGATTGCATTCTGAAATCAAATTTGTTGGCACGGCTGACTAATCGGAAGAATATATATCCATCAGCTATTCCCCAATTGCTTTTGAATTTTTATCGACTGACAGATTTCCGACTGATGAATATCTGTTTATATTCTTGTGATGGAATACAGAGTGGACAAATATATATATTTAACAATAAATATATATTTATATTGTTATTTTTGGCCAGAATTATGTAACTTATATATATTTTAATGTCGTCGTATCAAAAAAAATCTAAAATATTTTATCGAACGAACGACTCGTAATAGCGAGGTGATGACGTAATTGAATTCATTCAAATCATTCTTACGTCATAATTGAATTTTGTGTTAATTCCAATACACTATATCCTTCTTTCGACTAATTGAATTTTGTTGCATTTCGCTTATTATCAAGCATTATTGTCCGTCATAATCGATTGTATTTCATTTAAAATTATTACTTTCGAGTTTATTTCCTTCCAAATCAATATTACCTCATAATTAAATTTAATGATATTTTAGTCAAATTAAACTGACTTCATTAAAATTTATTAATTATAACATAACCGAATACATTTTTGTTATATTTTTTTTCAGTCTTTCTTGCTCTTTTTTTTTTTTTTTTTTCTTTTAAGAGTGGAGCGCAGTTATGTATATATATATATATATATGTACATAACCGAGTAATCAAAAATTGTATTTTTAAAAAAGGCATTTCATAAAAATTATCGTTTGCGTTACAAATATAAAACATTTTTCTACAAAACTAATTTCTGTCATAATTGAATTTTGTCATCGCTTAACAGACAGAAATGAAGTTGGAAAATTGTTGTTAGATTGCAACTGAATTTCCTGAATATCATTAAAAGTAATTATCGTGTAATTATTTCGCAGATGTATTGCTTGAAAATTCTCTTAAAAAACAAAAAATAATAATAATAATAAAATTTCGTTTCTGTTTTGTTGTTCTTTTTTTTTTATATGCGATTAAATTCGCGTATAATCGACCGTTTGAATGTCAATTTTCGATACTAAAAATGTAAAGAGTAGTAGTAGTAGATGTCCTCTTCAGAATAAACTATAGATATGTAAAGAACTTAAAAAAGCTTGAAAAACAAACATGACAAAGTTTGGGTCAATTCTTCGCTACATTTAACAGAGAAAGTTGAATTCCAAACATCGTTTAAGGTAGACTAGAGATTCGATTCAAAGCCTGTTATGTTGTTTCAAACGACTTTTTGCAATCAGTAGAGTATTTCTACAGTGTCGACTCTACCTTTAAATCTTCACATAGACTATAGAATATTCCCTATGGGTGTTTCTTAAGCGATTTGGCAATTCTCGTGTGATTTCTCTCAGAGCTAGCAGAACATCTGTGAACATTAAACGATATCAAATTTTTTTTCACTATTTTTTAGGTTCATATCGTCTCAATTATTTATGAAAGTCGTTTCTTTAACGCCGAATTATATGAAATATCAAACTTTCATATTCAGTCGTTCGAAGAATGACGAGGAACATAAAATTGAATCGTGACAAATTTAAAAATAAACAATTTTGGGGATTTTTTATTACTTTTATTTTGCAATTTTATACCTTGATATAAAATTCATACAAGCCATATTTTACGATAATACAGATTTTCATCACACGTGAGAATAATTCGTGGATATTTCACTTAAATGTGACAAAACCATCTAGATTCCATTCTAGCGTGAGATGAAATTCAAATAAGTCGCGTTAAAACTGTAACGATTTTTTTTTTATTTTTATATGTGAATTTTTTTATTAACGCGAAAATATGCATTTCGTATAATAATTTGCTAATTATTATTTTTCTAAAATCTAGTTAAGTTATTTCGTTAAAAATTCGAAAAGTTCATATATAATTCACAGAGAGCATCTTTCGTCATCCTCTTCTTGCGCTGAATAAGAGCAACTTTAAAAGATAATTTAGAATTATTTAATTTTTAATATATTTATTCATTTATATAAATAAATTGCATTAAATAAAATTGTCTTTTAAAGTCGTACAGATCGTTGACTTATTTACTTAGACTATATAACTCCTGGCTTATATGACACGTCTATGCTTAAAGGCTTATGCAATTTTTATTAATTTTTTTTTTGTTTTTGGAAAAAATTTAACTCACACCGTTTTAAAATTTTCTAATGAATTTTACACTTTAAATATTAAAAGAATTTTTAAAAGTAGATTTATACTGAAAATTAAATTAATATAAACAAGTTTTGCTTTTCTCTTACCTTTAGAAAATGAATAATTAAATATGGGGGAGAAAAAAAGTTTTATAATCGTAAATTATATATGATCCGAGTTTATTTAAGTAAATTAATATTAATATTGAAAGAAATAAAATATTTCCGAATAAAAAAAGGGGATTATTGGTATGATTTTCGAGAGAAATTTATGAATGAAATATTGATGAAAATACTTTTTAAGAGAATGCACGTTTAGATCTACTGTTGTTGCTTCTACAGAAGTTAGTTTTTAAGACGGAGAATATAAAATTATTCTTTTCTAATATGAATAATTTTTTATAAAAGTTGGCGAAGGAAAATATTAAAATAAAAAAGAAAAAAGTTGATATTATTGGAGTCTATCTTGAAGACAATCCATTTTTGTTTTGTTTAAATCATATCAGTTTGAAGTTTAAAGTTTTTTTTATATTTTTCTGGTTTTTTCTGAGTGGTTATATAAGGAGAAGTGATTTGCTCTAAGTCAATATCAAAATAGAATGATAAGTTCGCACTTGGAGACGTACCCAAGGGGGATATTTCGACTAAGTCTCTATTGAAGCAGCGGAGATACTTCATCAACGTGATGAACACGACTCCCTCAGGAGAAAAGAGAGAAATCATCTATCATTTTAACTTGAAGTTAGGAAAGAGAGTTCTACTAATTGCGTGAGACATTTTATATACTCCTATATTTTAATATCCATAATAACCATTTTAGGAAGCAGAAAGAAGTGAACTGAGACATATTTCTGCTTTCCGCTCTTGGTTGTTATTTAAATTCTTCAGAACAAGTAAAGAAAGGTATAAGTAAAGCTCTTACTGGTGAAAATCGACGTTATGGTAATTTTTAAACAGAAAAAAAAACTCTTTTAAATGACTATATCACTCAGGCGTGACAAATATTTTCATATCGACTTTTTAAAATTCGAATGGCCGCCATGTTGTAACAGAAACGCCTAGACAGTTCAAAATTAATACTAATATAGTTTGATTAATAAGGAACCATCGTTTAAAATTTCAACACTCAGTTGCATTTTATTGTCGAGATATTTCTCATAGAAAACATTTTTTTTTGGCTGCAAAAAATAATGGTTAAAATTATTATTACTACAGTAACATTTGATCATTTAATTTAAATCACTGCAACCTTTCGTGTCATTCCACGATATAATTTGAATAATAAAATCACTATTACATATTTCAAAAATTAGTTTTTTTTTTTTTTTCCTTTCACGATATGACGTGCGACAAAATTCGCTTTTTTCGACAAGAGCCATAATTTCGGTCGAAGAGCGTGACATATATTGCAGTTCGATTGTGACGAGTTAACTATTTTGGTCGAAACGTAACAATGGCCGGGACGTGATTTACAGTGAAGTGCGACATAAAATTATATTGTGGCACAACATTGATTTTGGCTGAGAAGCGATACGAAATTTAATTATGTGGTAACAAGATTTTGGTTGAAGTGTTACTATTAATATTAAATTGCGTTATAGTGACCATTTCTATTGGCGTATCAAAATTTAATTGTAATCGATTTAAATACGGTATCGATTCTTTCCGCAACGTACAATTAAACTTATTTGCATCTAACGGATAAAAACTTATTTAAATTAATCCCTGTTCTCGGCAGGTACGATAAAAAAAATAAAGAAAAATCGATAATATTTTAAGGACGAAAAAAAGAAAAAAAAAAAAAAAGCGATCGAATTGAGGTTAATGGTAACGTTCGCTTACCAAGAAGAAATGCAGTTAAAATGGCAGAAATTATAAGAGCAACAGTTAATTGATATTCTAACAGAAGAGCTATAATTCAGTTATCAGCTCGTTAGAACATTTAACAAAAGGCAAGTAAGAATAAAGAGCTAAAGACGTCAGAAAACTGTCTGTTAGCAATTCATCAGCTGTTAAGTAGAAAGAAATCTGAGCCAGGGTTTCCGCCTCTAGGATTAAGCCAGAAAGTAATAAAATATTAATTTATTAGCGCTAATGGAGTCAGGATGCTGTACACAAATCTTAGAAAGAAGGAAATCCCTGCAAGCGTCATAATTAAAACTAAAGTCATCTTGTTTAGAAGTTTTCCGGATTAGAACATTCGACGTTTCTCTTTTCTAATTGGTATTCTTTTCGAGTGCTGAAACTTACTTATTATTAAAGATTTCTTTAGCAGAATCTTTGCGGTTTTTGGGATCTAAGTCGATTAAATAAGGCTCGTTTGTTATGAATTTAATTACGTTTAGTAATCGCGGTTTTTATCAATTTGTTTCTTTTCAATTTAAGAAAACGCAAGTATACATATTCGGTAATTAAACTAAATATCACTACGCCCAATAAATAAGTTAAAAGAGAAATTATTTCAATCGAGAAATTACTGAAGAACATTCATTTAAAAGCATTGATCTGAATGAAGTTTCTTTTTTTTTTCTTTTTTAATGTTATAGAAAATGGTTAATTTTTGAAGAGTAATTACATGGATTCTGGAGCCAAAAAATAAAATTAAGAAAAAAAAAAGATTTTAATTTAATTTTTGCGCTTTTTATTCGCAAAATTCTTTACGAATCGATCAGAAGTTTGTTGTCAAATTCAAGACTTATTCGGGTGATAAATATAAATAAGTGTCATCGGTGATTTATTACTTTTAATTAACAACAATAATTAGAAAGTTTTACTTAGAAAAGAACGTGACCGAAATAAAATTTCGTTCTAGATAAAAATATAATTAATGTCAAAAATAAGCATCGAGAAAAGAGAGAGATCGATATACCTTATAATACATAAATTCTTTTAAGCGAGAGAGAGACAAAAATCTAATCAAAACAAATGCAGATTTTTCATGATACATTTGTTGATCTAATAGAGGTTTTTAAAAGGCTTTTGCCACAACCTAATTGATATTGGGAATTTAGGACGCGCGGTAAAGAGATGGAAGGGGGGAAAAAAGAATTTAATTAATGCAAAAATGATTATTTTATCAATTATATAAGCTAGAATTTATAGGGAATATAAATTATTAAAAGGAAAGGTAACCGTACAAATTATCTGGAAATACCAAATGTCTGCTGGAAGGAAGTTAGAATCGATTCTTAATTAACAGTGTTTCGGCCGGCCCTTTGTTTAGCGATGTAAAAAGTGAGAAAAATATTAATTACAGCATGATAAATGAACAAAACGATGACATTATATCAGCTTGCTCTTCAAGGTATTTTTCATTTCATTCCAATAAAGTTTGTCAGATTAGAAGAAAAAGAATTTTTCTAGCTATTAGAATTACCCATATATATAGCGGTCATTAAGGCAAGTAATATATAGCCTTGTCAACTATTTGCAATGAAGATTTCGTAAAATTAAAGATCTCAATATTATAATTCTTAATTTCTCTCTGATCCTTATCAGAACATTTAACGGGCGAGTGAGCTTTTAGACGTGAATAAACACGTTATGACGCGTATATACGTGTGCCGACATGTACATTTCTGTTTTTCTTTTTTTTTTCTTTATACACACGAAAAAATTTCGGAATAAATCAAATAAATATAAGAAAAATTTTTATGCATTAATTGACGAATAATTAGCACTAATGAACGATTCCTTCAGATGCATGATTTTCGCCAACAAATTCACTAACATTGATTGAGTAGAAAATTGAGTTATGGCGTGATTAGTTGCGGATATCTGCTTTATTGAACGCTTAACTTCTGCTTCACAAAGAAAGAAAATTTCTTACTTATTTAATTCTTAGTATCTGGTCGTCGTTTCCGATGAAGTATCAATTGAAAAAATTTGTTATTTGTAATATTTATCAAAAGTTAATTACAAAAATACATAAATTTAATTTTAACCAAATACTCCGTAACTGTATTAAAAAAAAAAAGAAGAAGAAGAAGAAGAAGAAAAAGGAGAAAAGAATTTCCAAAGAGAGTGAATGTTTTAAATTCTGAAACGCAATGCAATTTTTTGTTATTTAAATTTATGAGGTTTTTCCCTTCGGTGTCGTCTTTCCGTGTGAGTGAGTTGGAGGAGCACCAACTACATAATATAGACACTAAAACATTTACATAACTGTTTTATCAAAGTAAGAATGCTGCTTTCACCTTCCGTATGGCTGAGTACAATAAAGTAAAATCTACTAATCTACAACATTAATTAAAATGCTCTTCTTAGGATAAACGGTTTCGACGAGGCATAAATTTATTAGCAAAGCAATTTACTGAGTTGTTAGATGTAGAAAATTACTTCGCTTAATACTAGAAAAAGTGTGCAAAAGGATTAGTATTAAGTACTAAACTTGGATACGGAGTTAAAACAGAAAATCTTTTTCTCCGTTTCTTTTCTCTCTCTGTCCTTTCTTACTTTTTTATAATTAGTTTGATTCATTTTATTGTACTTCTTCTTCTTCATAGTCGCGAATCGTGAAAACTATTTAAAAGATAGAATTTTATGCTTTATCGTATCACTTCTTTGAAAAACATGGTAACGATCTCTTATTCCTTTTGTTGTGAGTAAATTCTTAAGTGGATTACGGCAAAGTCATCTTAAGAAGATCTAACAAGAAGACTGATTGAGATGGAACTAGAGACAAGAATGAAAGAACTCGGGATAGATTGGTGATGATGTTAGCTAAAACGGGATGTCACCAGAACAGCTCTTAATCTGTCACCATTACAAGCAAAAAGCACTTAAAAGATAGTAAGATGACTTAATACTAATAAATACCATTACAGATAATCGTGTTAAAAAAAAATATATATTTTTTTTTTCTTATGGATAATACCGAATACAATAAAAGAAAAAAAAAGTTGTTTCTGGTAAAGATTATACTGTACTTTAAAGTGAACTTAAAATACTTTTAAAGTTCGTGAAAAGAATCGAATACGTTATTTTGATGATGTTCATCTTCAGTTGTCACGACTTCACTTTTGACACAAAGTGATAAGCTACATGTAAGAGTTAGTTGCGTGATTGTTGAAATATGTCTACTATATTGATTTTCTATTAAAGTAGATAGGCTTGGTTTCTTTCGTGTCACAAGAACTTTCCTTTTTCACGAAATACTTTTACAAATCTTTACTAAAACGATTAGAGAATTACCGAAAGACCAAGTCTAACATATTGGATTTGGTAAATGTATAATAGGATATTAGATTAGTCCACATATATTCCGGCTACAGAACTACGTAGAAAACTAAACAGGATAATAATAAATAATCCAGACGATTTTATATTTTCTTTTCTTTTTTGTATTTAAAATTAATTTTTTAACTTTTTTTTTTTACTAAGCTTACAATTGCATTAGACGAGAGAGATTACATCGGAGCATATTTAATTACAATATTTGAGGATTAAAGAATAAAACAAGAAAGAAGTGCACGAAATAAGAAATTAATCTGATTAAAATTAATTATGAGATTCTACTTAATTAGAATTACTTTTATAATAACCATAAAAACCAGAAACCCGGAACAATAAAAAGAAAAGAGCGATTCTAAATAAGAATCGAAAAATTGATCAGAGAAAAATCAATAATCGATTTTTCGTTTATAAACTTAAAGATAAGAATTAAAAAAAAGAAAAGAAAAGAAATATCTGTGGCCTAGTTGAAGAATGTGCTATTAATGTAACTGAAATATAAAAAAAAAACAAAGTACTATATAGCTATCATCACAATTATAATTGCAAACTGTATTTCTTAGTACAAATGATAGTTTTATGACAAAGATGATTCTCATAATAGTGAAATACAAGCTGTGTAGTGTTGATTCTTAGATAAAGCAGACCAGGCTATATAATTACGCATGCTGCAAATGGAGAATCAACTGCTGGTTGCACAAGATTACAATGCGAACGAACAGCGCGCTCATTTGAACAAGATAGACCGAACCTGTTTCGTATCGATTTTCTATTAAAACCCTTTCCCGACCAAACTTACTTTTTCTTTTTTTTAATGGATAAATGCCGATACACGTGTTTTCAATATATAACCTTCGAAAACAGGCCCGACCTCGCTTCAGTCCAAATTCTCCGTTCTTATTATGTGTGCGCGCTACTTATCCAAATCTGTTCGACATCGAATATTAATGATTGCGTTGCGTGAACTCGGTAATCGCAACACGTTTAAAAGTCTAACATCTGGATAAATGAAAGTCTGATATAATTCCTTACATCATAAAATGCCCAACACAAGCTATTTAAAGTTTTTACTGGTAAGGAAGAAAAATCAAAAAATGCTATTACCACCAAGCTGTCAGGTACTCTAATGGTGTCGCTTTTAGGTTGAAGGAAATTACGTGAACAAGTCGATAGGAGAGAAGTTGTCAAAATTGATCTAGAATTAGATCCATAAGGTAATAGCCTCATTGGGTGCTGACACCATCCAAAGTTGTTGTGGACAGTAATAGCATCATTTGACAAGGGAGTAATGAAGAAACTTGGAAACTAGTAATTTGGTTACAGCTATTAAGTTATCTAAAAAAAAAAAAGAATGCGTTATGTAAGGGAAATTCGAGAATTCAAACTGGTATATTGATTTGTTTTTCTTTATTTTTATTCTCAACAAAGAAAAAGTAAGAGAAATGAGTTCTTCGCAATGCTTCTCCAATAAAGTCTTGGGATGTACCGGTAATAACGATAAATCCTTATATTCTGTCAGGTGCTAAGTATGGCTAGGAAGATAGTGTATCAGGCACGCATCAGCATCTTTCCTTTCCGATATAATCCTTCCTGATGGAGACTGAAGAAAATTATAATATATAGCCTTATTATAACTCGGTATTAAAAGACGGCACTTTTCATAAAGCAAAAACAGTTACCGAACCCGAAAACTTTGTCATTAATACGTACTTTTTTTGGTTCCATTTAATAAAGTACACATACTCAGTCGAAAATAAATGGACTAGCCGAGTATTATTATTATTATTATTATTACACCCATAATAATAATAACAACGCTCATTTGTTCATTTGCAAAATTCGAAAATTCTGCAACCTTAGTTAAGGAGTCTTATTTTTCTTTTAATCTCTTTAATTACCGATTGATTGTTCATGTATATTTAAAATAATAGCGGAGCAATTAATTTAGTAAATTCCAAAATATCTGCGTATTAATCAAACGTATTCAAATTTCGTAGACGTCTAATCACAGTTGCTATAATTTACTCCGAAGTTATTAACATGCCGCTCTACCGATACTAGTCATTAAATGAAACTCAGATAGTAGTACTAACTTACTTACTTGCTCCTACCTAATAACAATATTGCACAACATTACCAAATGTCGTTATCGGTATAAAAATGCAATTGAAAAAAAAAAACTGATAGCACCAAAGCCTATGTATACATGTAACTAGTTCTAAGTTTATGGTTTATGTTTTTCGTCGGCTCCGGTAGAATCTTCAAGATTTAATTATTTCTCTGGTTGATTTTTCTGCAGTTTTAAAACTTATTTTTGCTTTAATGAATTCAGTTTTTGAAGTTTAATTTCTTTATGAAAATTTATGATTAAAGAAAAAACCGTAAATTTTTATTTATGTATATATATGTCGTTAATCCGGAATATTGCTTTATCCGGAGAGCACTTGGATTTAAATCTTAGGCTCTGACAGCAATTTAGAGTAACTACAAACTATCTTTTTTCTTTATTTTATTTTTGAAATTTTGCTGTAAAATACGTCATAGATCTTTTACTGTAGATCTATAGCGCTGCACATCCTATCCATAAATAAAACACACTGCCTGTTACGCTTAAAATAATGTTTTATAATAGTTAAACTAGATAAACAATGAACAGAAACATTTATTTCGTCATAAATATTGTCAATATTAAGTTTGAAATAATTTTTTTTGTTAAAGCTGCGTCTAGACGGTTGGCTTCAATAATCCGGAATACCGCAAATCCGCACGATCTTTCTATTACTCCATATTAACGACTTTTTGCTGTAAAACTCGTCATTTTTTAATATTGTAAAATATAACTTTTTCATCGTTTATGCAATGAGAGCAATTTTACATTTCATAAATGATTTTTTTTATTTTTTAAGTATAAACCGTATTAGTAGTTAATGCTATTCGGAACGTAGGCGAATGATGGAAATCCTTGTTAGAAACTCTAAAAAATTCGATGAAAGCACATGTAAAGAGTCTACTTTTCTTATCAATACACAATCAGGAACCAGCAACCACGCCTCCAGCTATCTATCTCAATTAAGGATTAATCAATACATCGTCGATCTGTCAGAACACGATTGTTAACAGCCTCGAATGATTGGAATATAATCGAGTCGGGTTGATGTTATGTTTACAAAACTTCACCTCAAACTTAACCGACATCTATCAAATTTATGTCATACCATCTTATTGCTTATGCTCAATTGATTAAGCGAGGAAAAAAAGGTCTTCTTCTTCTTCCTCTTCTTTATTCAATAAGATAAAATTTTGATGGCGCATCCGAATCAGTTTCTATCGTTCTCGACTTGATTCCTCAATAATGACTGCTACATATATATATAAGTAGTGTATCCAATTGCTTTATTTAAGAACTCTGAAGGGAAATTCTGTTCAAGTTGTAGTAATGTCTTCTGATACGATTTTCCTTATCTTACTGCTAATGAGAAATCGATAATACCACATCGTATGTCTGGTGATGAATGAAAATCTAATTTTGGGTGGACCGACTAAATAGCTACGTGTGTTATTGGCCTTCCAACAATCTGGTAAAAATTGGCAGAAGAGGGTAAGAAATACTCTTTCTTTTTTTTTTCTTCCTCTTTTTTATATGCGCCAATTATCCATTTAAAAAGTATCGATCACACGTCGCTCTCCAGTAACAAATCGCTATTTAAATAATATTTTAAAATTTATTAATAACTTAAAAAAATAATAATATATCACACCGGAAATTATTTCTTAAAGTTAGTTTATACGACGAGGAAGTTGGGCGAAACGAAGAAACATTAAAAAGTTGCAAAGTTGCATTCGACACTTAGGAAACTCATTAGAGAGATGACGAGTTCTGAGAGGAATAATTACCTGATGGAACTAAGCTTGTAAAGAAGTTAAAGACTATGTAAAAACCATGGAAAAACACTCTGATACAAGTAAGAGAATAGTAAAGAGCCCGAAGCTGAGAGTGATATCTCGGATATGGCCAAATAAACTAAAACTAATGCAAATGGCATCAGCCAACGACACCCAACAGACTGTTGTCAATGAAGCGTTTAGGTGTAACGATATTTTTATATTCCGACATAACAAGAGTGTTATCGGAGATTTTTGCTCCTCTGTTGACACTAATTGTTGTCTGATGGAAACATACGTTTGCTGTATACCGAATAACTTCATCGGATGCACCTCCTCCACCATGAAAGTGGTGATCAAAAAAGCGTTGTTTAACTTCTACTATTTTTTTTATTCTCCTCTCTACTGGGGTAATAAATATAGCAAAGTTATAGTTTGTAACGGCAAATATTTTTTTTTGTTCTTACACTGATATATCATTATGAATTGGGAATGGTATACTTAAGAGGAAAATATCTGCCAAGACGAAACTATACTTGTAAATTATGTCAAAGTTTTTACCAAAAACACGAATATAAAAATACGAAACGATGTCGATGAACTTTAAAAATCTGTTCAGATTTTTTTCCTTTCATTAATAACAAAATACAAAATATAACCAGTAAAATTTCATTAAAATTAATAACAATAATATTATTATTATTATTTTTATGTTATCCAAGTAAAGGTTAAATTTTTTAACAATAAATTTTTGATTTCGATATATTAAAAATATATTGTGTTTTTTTTTCCCCCAGATTTTTCAGTCGTGATTAAGGTTTTTATAGAGATCGACTTTCAGAAATCATCATAAATAATACCTAAACAGTGGCCAAAAGAAATTGCATTATCGGTTTTGTTGTTCATTTTGGCATTTTATTAGCAATAAAGTTTTGTGTGTTTAGAAACAATATTGCAACATGAAGAAAGAAATGTAGCGACAAAAATATATATATATATATTTCTTCTTCAAATACAATAAGCGAAAAGTTATTTATAGTGTGGGTTTCTTCGGGCTCTTTCGAAAATCTTTTTTTTATGAATTTATTTACTTTTTTCAGTAAATGCAAAAAAATAACGTTTTTCGGTGGATGGATCTTCCGGAAATTATTTTTTTACGATTTAAAAATTGATTTAAATATACGAAAATTTATGTTATCATTTATCATTTTGGTAAATATTTTTTTTCTATTTTTAAATATTTATATATATATATATCCTATATTCTATATATATATATTCTATTTTCTCCATTGTTTATATTTTATTATCTCTCTCTTTGTTTAATCTTCGAAAGCAATATTTACTCATTCCATCTTTTTATATTTATATAAATCTTATTTATTAAAAAATTATTTATGTCGAATATTTACTTTAATATATAGGCCTATATATATATATAGGCTATATATTTGAATATTACGATTTCATAAAAGAATATATTATCAAGGGAATTTAAACTCTGGGATTGCTTTCATCTCGGTTCTAAATTAATGTTATATAAACATTAATTTTAATTAAACTGAAAGAGTTTTTAGTTAAAAATCGTTGGAAACCTTTCTAGTAATAATATATATAATCTCTGCTCTTTGATGTCGTAAAGTTTTGCTAGCAAACTATAAAGAGAAAGAGAACTTTTAAGTACATCCGCATATGACTTTAATATCTTTAAAAATACTCAATAAATTGATGAAAATAAATACCATTAAAGAGAAAACAATTTATATCGAGTTTAAAGGAGTTTATGGCTTTCATTTATGTTTCGAAGGATTTTTCGGTGGAAAGAAACCATTTACTGATATCCCAAGAACAGGATTTGCCACAAGAGCAAAAATCAACCGACCATCATTTAGGATTAAACACTGGGTTTAGGATGTAGGAATAAAACTTTTAATACTCTTATAATACACTCGGTATACACGAATAAAGGAAGATTTTGTTTTAACTTTCTCGACTGCAATCTTTTATTTCAACGAAACCGTTAAAGAAAGAAATCTATAAGATTAGAAACTGTGCAAGTGTGCAAGTGAGGTCAATGGTTGGATTGGATACGATAGCGAAGAAAAGATAGGGTTTCACGTACAATGAGAAAAGAACCATCAATTTTCTTAGAAAAACGTTTTTTTTTTAAAAATAGCAAAAAGATAAAAGAAGATTCTTAAACGTTTTGATTTTTCTTTCTCTGTGTCACTTCCCTATGGCGTTTCTCCGAAGAAAGAATTGGCTTACTTAAGAATTGAAAATGATCAGCAACACTTTGTGAGGAGCACATTTCCTGATTTTGTGCAAAAGAATATACAATTTTGGGGAGGAAAAAAATATCAATCACCCAAACTTTTATCCAGATTTGATTTCCTTGCTCTTCCTTTACCTTCTTTCCACTCTTCAACTGATTCACTGCAAATTCTTATTGTTAAAATAATCTTTTCTTATCCATACTTTTTTCTTTTTTTTCTTTTTGATATTCCAATCCTTGGCGGTAATTAACTTTTTCAGTCGATTTTTTTTGGCGATATCACATTAATTTTAATAATAAATTCGTAGAAATCGTAAAGAAAATTTAACTGAAAATTTAGTTAACGTTACTATCAGAATTCTTATAATATATAAAGATATAAAAGTATATATTATTTTAATCGAATCAAAGGATAAAAATTGAAATTAAAAGAAAAAAGAAAATTATTTAACTATTCGGTGGTTTTTATTCACATTATCATATTTTTATGATGGATTTTATTCTCGGAAACCTGCTTATTTTCTTGATCGATAACCACTTTCCAGATAGGAATCTCGCATAAATCTCATCTTTTCTGACAGTTGACAAGATACAAAATTATAATTTTGTAGCATGTCAGAACGGAAAAGAAGTTTCCAATTGTAATAATTGCATATACCAAAAGAATTTAATAACTGATAAGATGGTATTCAGAAACAGATAGATCGAATTACATCCTAATTTGAATTATTTATTAAATAAGTCGAATGGGTCAATTCTTTTATCATATTTTATTCTATTTTTTATGTTTTTTCTTATGACAAAAAAAACAGCCTACAGCAACTTTATCGCTATTTTTTGCACGTATAAGAGGATTAAAAGCGATTAAAATAATAATTTTACGTTTATCGCAAATGGAATTACGAGAAATTCTAGTTTGTATGTACACAGTTAAGTATGTTTTAATTACAGCAATCGTCAAGAAACTACTCACCGGATACAAACAATTAAAGATAGATTATAACTAAAATGATTTGATAATTACGATTATTTGTTGATAATCGGAGATAATTTCTTTGATAATTTTGTTCACTCACTCACTCACTCTCTCTCTCTGTCTCTCTCGAGTGTACTTAATGATCTCACATACTTTTAGAATATTTATTAGATTAAAACGAAAACTCCAGGTAAAAATTTGATTCAGTAATTATACGTATTAGCAAGTTATGATGGCGAAGCGGCACTAGGAGCTAATGATCAAATTGTATGTCCATTTTCTCCACCTGCTTAAAAATATAGTTTCATCCGAGAAGGTTAATCATGACACAATGAAAAATCTTCATTTACTCTCTACTTTATCACCTCTACAGCTGAAAATGACGTTCATTATCGAAATAATTTTCCATCTTACCAAATGAGAAACCTTTTTCAGTCGATACATTTTTACTAATGACTTGTGGGGATAAAGGTAATATCAATTAGCGATGACGTTATGTATGCATCTAATAGTTAATAAAGGTATATTTACCTGGTGCCATTTTAGCAGACATTTTAACTTATTATTTATTCTGTACTTTTGTCTTTCGCTCGATATTCCTATACACAAAAGTAGGAAATGAATAAACGCCGCATTACTCGGCTATTTTTATGGATTTATTATTATTACATCTGGCCGCATTTATGCGGATGCATCGAATGGTGATGAAAGTAGGCTTTTAATCTGATTTAGCGCACATATATATATATATGGGATTGGATAATCACTTGTGCACATATAAACGATTCTCAAACAGATATATACGCTGCTTGCAGTATTCAGTATAAACGTATAATGACTTAAAGTACACAAGATGCCGATAGATAGTACAGAAGATAATCTTCTACAAGTGGGAAACACCATCTGAAACGATTTTGTCGGATTTTCTAGAAAGCTCAGATAGCAGTTTTCTATGAAATCTATAAAAATATCTCATCTGTATACAGTCATGACTGAAAATGCGATCTCCAACTTTACAGTCTCCACTTGATACTTTTTAGGACATGTTTTCGAATTTCGAATATTTTTTACTAGAAAGAAGACGCGATTTTTTTTTCTTTCCTTTCCTTTATTTGCTTTTTCCCCCTCTTTCTCCGTAATAATATTTGACGAGAAGATCTCTACCGTTCGCTCGAATTCCTTAAGAAATTTAGAAAATTTCATTAGATTGATTAATTCGGTATTTATATAAACAGAAGAATGTTGACATTAACTTGACTGATATCTGTTATTGTATATAAAAGAGATATTTATGTATGCAAATTACAACGTAACTAAGTTTGTATTGTTACACAAGGGACAATAATTCACCGATTATAATTCTCAGATCACATTCGTTCTGTTTATTAAAGTTATTGTTGTGTAAATTGTATAGTAACTGTAGTCAACCGTGAGATGCGAATCAAATCCCAAGTCTATATTCAATTGTTGAAAATTAGTTTCTGAACAAATTAATTTGTAAATGAACGTTTATCCAATTAAAAATAATTAGTAAATTTATCGCATATTTATTTATATATGCATTTATATACACGCATATATTGTTATCACATAAGCGATTATTTTTATTATTATTCTTCTTCTTCTTAGTCTACGTGTACCGGATCGAATGAATAATTTAATGCGAATTTTAAATTAGTTTAAAATCAGAATTATTCGCTGATAATTAAAAATAATAGTGTGCAAATCGTAAGTTTAACTGGAATTATATACATTTACATATTCACATAGAAAATTAAATTAGTAGTGATGCGTGTTTAATAAACTCTTCTGTTGTTGATACAAAAATTATAAATTAAAACTGTTGTTTGTGAGAATTTATAATTTCGATAAACATCGTTAAAATTTTTATTGATTCCTCTCTCTAAATGTTTAATAATTAATTAATGAATGTTTATAAATTATCCCGATTGAAATATTCGTTTCTGTAAAAAGTATAGAAACCGATAAAATTTAGAAATAATGAGTTGTGTTTTTTCTTCTTGTTATTTTTTAAAAGTTAGAAATTTTTAATTATTCGTTAATAATAAAAAAAAAATGATGGTAGAAAATTTATTTTTCTTGTTAACTCAATTTTATATTTTTAATTATTATATAAAAGTTAAGAAGGACTTAATTAAATTTAGATTACGATGAAGATTTTTAAAATCAATTTTAGTTGTGGGAATGAAAAAAAAAATTGAAGAAGAGGGAGGGAGAGAGAGAGGGAAAAAATCATTTTGATAGGTTTTCCGAATGTTTTGATTTTAAAAAAGTATTATCTACCGAAAAGTCAATAAAAGCCAAGTTTTTCTAGAAGATTTCGCAGTTTAAGTGCTGTTGATATCAAACTTAGCAAAGCAGATATCAAAGTGAGCAAGTTCTGTCAAGCGGGAGAGATGGTTGTCGGTGATTTTGGTCAATATTAGTCCTGACCAATATTTGGCCTAAGTCAGAAACACAAGATTCAATAGCATAGCCAAGCAATATATAAGAGATTCCTGCACATATGAACAGATATTTCAAACTTCAATACTTTTTTTGATGAATAAAAATCGATTTTTTTTCTTCTTGCTATACGTTTCTAAACTGCTTTTTCAGAATAAAATAATTCGATGTTATTTAACTTGTAGAAAACAATTTTTAAATTTTATTTTATTTTTTAATTTTCTAGAATTGAACATAAGAGAGATTTAAATAGTTTTTTTTTAATCTCTTTTTTTTTATCGATTCTTTCCGGACAATACCAATCTAGAATCTGTCAGCCGCCAATGCGACAACAACATCGAAATGGTTTCAGGTAAAAAGAGAAACTTTAGCGAATAGTTGTTCAAGTATAAAGTTCGTTTCGATTTATATCGAAAATCGTGATATGCTAAAAGTATTATATGATTGAAATTTATGCTAGAATTATTTTAAAACTTAGATTTAAAAACAGAATCCACATCCGGTTCTATCCATCCTTTATAGATTTGCCATACTACCACCACTACTACGTTCGGTAAAAAAGAAGAAAAAATTGACCAAAAATACGTTATATAGATTTAAAAATCTCTTTATATATGCTGCATATCGTCTAACTTTTATAATTTATTTTAAAAGATCTCTTACCTTTTTTTTTTTTTTTTATAAAGTTGGAGCAGACATGAACGTTAAATATGCATGCATCCGAAGATAGAATAAAATATTTAAAAGTGTTCATGTTATTTTCGTAGAATTAACGTTAAGTTAAACAAACTTTAAGAATATATAGATTTTTATTTGTTTATTTTAGCATTTTTTCTCTATTATTACTTATTAATGTATATTTTTACCGTCGACAAAATGTTTGAAAAGTTTCAGCAAATCAATGCTATGCCGAACATCTGTGGTAGTTCTTCGAAATGTTAGTCGATTGACTATTGTATTTACTGATGTATTGCCGTATTATCATTAAGTGTATCAGAAAATGGGCAGTTAGCAGCCAACATATGCTACCCGATGAACACAATAGGAGAATGGAATGTATACTACGCTTCCACTTTCTGTTCTTTAGCCAATGGGGATGCAGTGGACTGAACAACCGAATATTGGTTGCATTAGATAACTTTAGGATATGTAGAAGCATCTAGAATATTTGACGAAAACTTCCTCCTTTTATGAAGAAAACTTCTATAATTTCGAGTTCATAACGTACTCCGGAATATTTTAATTTCATTTATTTTCGTCATTTATCCATCTCTTCTTCTTTTATTATTATTATTATTATTATATATTTTTTTAAGTACTTACATGATTAGATTTATAACGTAAACAGAAAAGAAAGTCTTGAGGAACTGATAAAGGATACTTATCTTCTTCGATACTCTGCAATGTCATTCTTATCTGCTCTACCTGTTCCGTTTTCAATTTATTTTGCTTTTGGTGTCTGGTAAGGAAGCTGTCACTTCTAAGCAACACCTGTCAAAATCTATAAGACGATAAGTCTAAAATACTTACCTGATGTCTTTTAGATTGCCTTCCGAGATTATTAATATAAAATATAACTCCCCGCCCGCATTAAAAAAAAAGACACTACCGACTCGCAGTTACACTTAATTATAATTAATTTATTAACCAGTTATTTCTTTTAATGCCAAATAAATATTCGGAGGAGAAAGAAGATGCTACAGATAAAATTAGTGATTGTAACAAATTACGAATCTTGAAGCCGATCTGCGAGAATAGATCACAGGATTTCCTGAAAATCGGAAGGGTATTAAAACGGAACTGACACTAGATATATAAATGTTTACATAATATTATCAAAAGAGGATGTAGCGTTATGACGTACTTTAAAATAATAAGATAATATCAAGATACATCACTTTATCCCTCTCTCTCTCTTCTCTGTCTCTCTCGTTCTCTTCTCTACCGATTTGCCAGAGGTTGTGTAATAAATTGACTAAGTACTGCAATAATTACAATGTTAAAACTTACGAACATTACTCGGTTATTGCTACATGCTGTGAAAATATTTACGTTTTAATAATGTAAGGAAGCCGTTATAATTTCGAAGTTACAATTATAAAGTTTTGTAAGTTGTAAGTTTACGTTAAACATAACACGCTCTGCTACTAATTTATTGGAAGTCGACAGATTACAGTACGGTATATATAGAATATTATGTTACCTAATTTCTATCGAAGAATAATTAGTTTTGTAAATGCATTATTACCGCCGTGATACTATAGTAGTTAACTATAATATCTAAAATTAGACTTTAATAGAGGTTCATGTTTGAGATCTAAAAAAATGTAAATAAAAAAATCTCCGTCCGCTCGAATCGAATTCTGGTAATTTTAGAGGTTGCAAAAATCTATTCTCCGTTAACTTCTTCTCCAATAGATCGATAATATGCAAAGTTTAACAAGATTTTTTTTTAATTTTAATTTTTTTTTATTTTGCAGAATTGATTAGATCTATATAAACTTATTTTAATTATATCGAATCGGATGAGGATAACACCTAGAGCGATAAAGGGATTATTATTATTTGCGGATTGTTTCTTTATTTATAAGTGCTAAAAATTAATTATTATAGGGCAGGGACACGTAATCAGAAATCTCAGATTAATTTTCTTTCTCTTTTTTTTTAAATTTTATTCGTCGGAGTTGATTATTGATCATCTTTATAAACTAGAAAATAGTTCAATCGTGAATTCTTTTGGTAAAGAGTCATTTTAATGTCAATCAATGACAAGTTGCTGTCATTTTGTCATTGATGCATTAAGTGATTTTCTTATCTAATTTAAACTTTTACAAAAAAGTTTTATTTTGTATAATTCATAAGTTTCGCTTTACGAATATCAAACTTGTTTGGTGAAGTTTGGAAGCGTTTCGCTTCATAAAATTCTTAAAGAAATATTTATATGTTATCTTTTAATTGTCTCTAATCAATTGTAGTTTTATTTTCCATTGATAAATTATCGATAATGTCACGCAGATAAATATATATATATAAAAAATAATAATGTTTAAGCTTTTCTTTTGACAACAGATAAGAATGATATTAAACAGAAAGGGTAAAAAATTTCTACGGAAGGATTTTGATGTAATCCGAGTATAGTTCTTTGAAAAATATTTACAGTGTCTTGTGTCCGGTCTTATTCAAGAGTGCATGTTATACTAAGAAGATTAACATTTTTTTTTTCCTTCTCCTAGTTCTTCAAAGATTTTAGATAACTTATGACAACTCACCACTTTTCTGTTTCGACTTGAAAAACGTGAGTATATACTTTATTTCTATGTAGATAGTTTATTCGAGAAAATTTTTGATGGAATATTTTCAAATTGTGCACGACAGTAAACAGAAAAACTCTCTAGAAAATTCATCATTTATTTTTTCTTTCTGCATTTTTTTATTTCGGGATTTTAATTTGTTTCCTGATTTATAACATAAATTTCAACTGCTATTGTTGTTATCTGCTTCTCGTAACGTTTAAATTGCTATTATTATTATTTTTAATTTAAATGTTTTAAAACAAGTCGAGAAGAGAGTATTGATTGTTATTAATGTAGCTTATATTGCATACAGTTATGATTAATTTATATTATATGCAACTTTGACTTTTAAAGGACGTTGCGGCGGAACCTTTCATCGTGTAAAAGATTGCTTTTACGAAACTTAACTTTCAAACTCATCTTTTCTCATTAATAAATTTCTCCATCCGTTAAACACATACTTTTCCACCGAAATTCTTAGAAGTTTTCGAAAATTCATATAATATCAGGCTGTAGACCGCGTCAAAGAATCCAGAAAAAAAGAAATATTATAAAGTTTATAAATTGTTAAAAAATTAAACACGAACGAGAATTAGTATTATTATTATTTTTTAAAAAATATTCAAATAATTCGCAATATTAAATTTTACATTTTGAATTGTAAGTGGATTCTCGTAGTGTTCTAATCTAATTATAGAGATACGAACATTATCTTCATCCAATTACAACAAGTAAGATTACTTAGAAAAATCCTTTGGTATCTTTTAAGACACGATGATCATCATCTGTCAAATAAAGTACAGTTATCAATACGATTTGAGTTGCAAGATCAAATAGAAAATGCAATTTTCCGACCATCCCATTTGGGCTTTTTGCCGCTTGGCTAATTGTAATCCACTTTTGTGTCTAGAAAAGAATAATTTGAACAATAAGGATTCTGTATTATCTGTAAAGTTCAAGCGAACAGAGATTCAGCTAGCGATGTAATACCGGTGTATAAATTGAATAAATATAGTATTGGATTAGATTTGCTCTGGCAAATCTCATCAACGAAATGTGCGTAATCATAGCTTTAGGCGTCATAAGATAGAAATTACTTTACTCACTCCCGAAAATTTTACTTGGAATATTCTGTCAAGGTTGAATAGACAAAGAATCGTCATATCATTACGTCAAAAATATTAAAAAACCCTTCCACCTTTCTTGCAGACTGCTTTCAAAAATTGCATAATAATTTTTCCCCTCTCTCTCTCTCTCTCTCTCTCTTTTTCTTTTTCTTTTTTTAAAGAGCGGTATCATCATAACATAAACTCGACCTTTATAGTTTATAGACTACATAATTTTTTCTACTAAGACGATATTTTTTTCAGTTATGACCAGAAAAGTTCGAATAATTTACTACTTTCTATAAGTTAGTTGATTGCTTATCAAAAATGGCAATTTATAGAATATAGTGAAAGAATTTGGTCCTAAAATAAAACTAAATTTAAGTAAAAAAAAAAAGGCAGGTGAATTTCAGATTGCACTAAAAATCTCCGAAATTCTTCTAGTAATACCAAACAATATTCTATGGCGTTGAATCATGCATTATGAATGAGCATTCGAGAAACTTGCATCACATCTAACTTATCCTATGCTCCGAAAAGAAGAATAAAAAAAAAATGATGCAGAAAGATCCGTACAAAAGAGAGATATAGAAGTTGAGTATTGTTAGAATTGTAAATAAATCCATTTTTTTTAAAAGATAACATATTGCTATGTAGGAAGAATCATTATATAATCGAGATTCAAAATTATATATATATAGATATAAAAAATTCAAATAATTACTATATCGATTAAAGGATAAATTACATTCCTTATTTTTTTATTTTTTTTAGAAAAGTAGAAAGATAAGTATGCTTCCATTGATCTGAACAGAGAGACAAAAGCTGTTTAGAAAGAGAATAGGTTCACTGATAAAGTAATTTTAAACACTTTTAAAGATTCTTCATTGTTGTTTAACAATGTAACATTGATACCAGTTCAAGGCATCTTAATTTAAAGTTTTTAAATGATTTTATTTAACTTTAAAATTCTATTCAAAGTGAAAATAAGTATTTTATTATGCATTAACCATTTATAATTCTTCCGTCTTTTTTTTTTATTTTAAAGTATATTAAAATAAATGATTTCGATTCTTAAAAATTATTTTTTAAGAAAGAGGAGGAGAGACGAGGAAAATAGTTAAAATAAAAAAAAAAAGAAGAGACATTTAAAAACAAGCCTGTAAAGAAACGAAGCGATTATGCATAAATGTTTATTGATTAAGCTTCTAAGATAGTCTTTAGCTATTTTATCAAGATAAAAATGATAATGAAGAGTAATTCATCCAGTCTATTTGATCAAAGATATCGATCGAAAGAGCCAAGCTAAAGAAAGGAATTTTTATATTGAATAAGATATATGTAAATTATTAATTTAAAATTATTTTTTAATAAATTATTGATGAATCTAGCTCCTCTATATTTTAATCTCGTTCTGTTGTAAGTTTATCTTCTCCGAGTTAATCTCTCTCCAGGAAAAGTTTTAAAATCGCCTTCGATTTAGAAGTCACGATATATCGTTATTATCTTTTAGCATATCGGAAGGAGGACAAAAAATTAAAAAAATATTTTAATAATTAATAAAAAAAAGGGAAATATGCATATATATTCGAGTGAGAATGTAGTTTTGTGAATTGCGAAAGTTTTTACCACAAAGAAAACCGCGTAATAGTTTTACACGCATTTTCCGAAATGGTGTGTTTGAAGTACGAACGAGAGAATGTAGTTACTAGTTTAATCCGGATTTTTTTTTTTTTAATATTATTATTATTTCTCGCATAGTATAAGAATAACTGTTCTATTATGTTCTCTTGTTTGTAATTCTCGAGAGGCAAGGCGTCAAGTTTTCTCACGTCTGGTCGTGTTTCACTTTCAGTAAGTCGACATTGCTGCTGGACTAACTTGTCCCCTGAGACAATCGTAATATACTCACTGTTCTAGAAATACCTCACGTACTTCACTTTTACTCTTCAGATTGATAGCAGGTTCGTTAAAAAGTCGTTTTTATATTTTTTATATTTGCACTTGTTCGTCTTTTATTTTACTTCCGTGAACTATTTCACTTTTTCTTTACTGCCGCAACATCGTTGAAAACGTAACAAGAAGAAGAATTGTTCTCTCTCTCTCTCTCTTTTTTATTTTTCTTTTATTATTATTATTATATATATATTTTTTAATACTAAGATTGAAATATAACCGAAAACATATACTTAAAATCGAACAGGAAATATATTTAAATTATTAACGAACCGAAACGGAAAAATTAATATATTATAATGGATTCTAATAGTTCAGGTTATAAATATTATATACTTTAATGCATAGAATGATTGCTTTAAATATAATAAAAGATTCGACTTTATTAAAATATTATCTACCTTATAAAATTAGGTAGATTTTCGAACAAACGATCCGTGAATAGATCAATAAGAGACTGAATATAACATATTATTGAGTATCTGTGGAACACGGTGGAGAATGTGATATCGAGCGTTCTGAGGTGAATAATACAAAGAAATCCCGAGGAATATAAAGAAATAAATAAAAAATAAAAAAAGAAATTGGAATTCTTCCATTCAAGATGTCTTTGGAACATCTTTCATCAGAGCGCATATTTATTATGAAAATTTTAACGCATTAATTCTAACGAGTTTAATAACTCTTCAAGACGTGTTCTAGATATATATATATATATATATATATTACTGTATATATATAATTATACCGACTTAAAACAAGCATTTTAAACTTTTGATTCGCCGCTGCTCATTAAGAATTTAACTGAATAAATTGGAAACTCATCACAGGTTAAACTTATAAAATTCTAGCTGGTAATAGCAGTAGTAGTAGCAGTAGTGGTGGTGGTTGTTGATCGGGAATCGTTTAAAGATTTATGAATTTAACAAATTGGCGACAATTACAAACTGGTGTTATCTACTCACCGGTTTTGCATTTTTCATTCGGTTGCGGTTTGAATAATATAAAATCTACCTCAAGATCTTTTAACTACCGGTAACGAAATGTAATAATTATCAAAAATCGTAAATTATAAAATATAATTAAGTTGAAAAATTACAAAGAATTTTTCTTTCTGATAACACGTATATGTATACTGTATATATCTATATATATATATATGAAATAAGGAAAATTTTTCCTGTCTGAGCAATTTATTTTAATTTTATAAATATTTAAAGAGGACTTAGACATTAAATATGATTTATTACCAACTAGTTGAATTTTAATCATATTTCTAAGTTTAATTAAAATAGTTCGGTTTTTTTTTCTTCTTCTTCCTGAAGATTTAAATTGAATAAAAATATATTTCTTTTTTTTATTTTTGAGGCGATAATTATAAAATTATTATAATACTATTTTTAGTAGAAGCCTGCTATTTCGAATTAAGTGGAGATTCACTTAATTCGGAGTTAGACAAACCAACATTGACAACTATAGACGAGTATCTTTAGTAGAGGGATGGATGTTATAATTCAACCATGTGATTGATGTATTTCTGGTGAAGAAGAAACGAAAAAAAAAAAAAAAGTTAAATTACAAGCTTCATTGATAAATTAGCTCAGCCGATGTAATCGATTTAACGATGAAGATTTTATAATAAAGTTATTTTGTCTCAAAAGTTAGATGATTTTTTTATATATATAATATCGTTTTTAGTCTAATTATCGCCGAAAACATAAAAGAGAAAAGGTTTTTTAAGAAAGAAAATAGTGTAAAAAAAATTTCGATATTTCATATTGAAAGATTGTCGATATTTTATAGACGTGGAAATATAAGATTTCTTACTTTCTAAAAGAATATAAAAGAAAAAAAATGTTTTAAAATTTTCCAATAATCGATTTTTTTATTATTAAAAAATTATCAGGTAGATAATTAGTTATTTGGGAGGAAAAAAAATGGAAAATTGCGACTTTTTACTGATTCGTATTCATCTGAAGTACTTGTGAAAAATTGTGTTAAAAGATATATTTCATCTTGCAAAAAAAAAAAAATTCGCGAAAAAATTTTTAATTCTCAAAAATGGTTGTAACGACAAAACGTGAAGTTTTAAAAATTCACAGTCGTTTCCTTAAAGGTAGGGGATATAGAAACCGATGGCTTAATATAGTAGCTAATAAATTCGATTTTCTACTCATCTCACGTTTTCCCATCTCGTCTTACCTCCGTATTAACAGCTATTTGTAAAACCAAAGAGAAAATCCAAATTTCGAAATATCTGTAAACACTCGACATTCCGAAACTATTCTTCAGTCAAAACTTTAACAGTCTGAAGAGTAAGAAAATGCATTTAAAGTATGGTATTAACTTCTAACAATTTCTGTCGGAAAAAAAAAGGAAAAAGAAAGTCTTCAAATCACGCGGGAAAAGACACTAGCATGAAGAGGAAACGAATAGTTCCGGTATCGGAAATGAACGGTGGCTATAGAACAATGCATTACTTCCACCGCTTCTAGACGGTCTAGCAATTTTTCCTCATCTGTTTCTCAGAACTGTTTGAGAGATAGTAGGTGAGAAATAAGAAGAAAATGATCCCTAGGGCCAAACTAACAACATTCACACAATATACTATGTCGATAGGAATAACCATTTATCATTTCGACGACAACCGAAAAGGTATATAGTTTAGCTTAACTTCTTAACGCCATTTTTCTTCCTCCTCCTCCTTTATAAATTTCATTTAAACTGGCGTGGCGAACAATTAAGGTTACCGGCTAACGACGAGTTATTTAAAATATATTAATAAAAGTTTTGCAATTAAGAAAACTTCAAATTTACAACCGAATACCGAAGTTACAATGGAGACTTTGTATGCAAAAGGCACACTTGTTTCTGCCTTTTATAATTTTAAGTGTACAATTCATATCTGAGAAATTTCGATGCCAGGTTGTTTTCATTACTCAAACAAGGCAATAAGAAACGGATCTATAAAATTCTTCTCCAACAGCAAATGTCTTCATTCTAATGAATTTCTCAGAAGTATATCAATACGGCTATAAAGTCGATCGATCAGTTTTTTTAACTTTTTCTAGTTTTCTAAACTAAATACAGGTTATTGTTTACAATTCTTCGCGTTTTATAGGCATCGATTCTGCCGGAGTTTCTCTCTAAAAATGCACTCGTATCTTCGATTTTTTTAAAAGTTAAAAACTTTCTAGAAAACGTTACTTGTTTTTTTATTATTTTTTAAATTTATTATCGCGTTAATAGTAAGTATAATTAGGAACGATGCCATCGGAAACTACATTTTACGAACGTCGGGTGGACGAACTGTGATTATGATGCTAATGATGCGGCACACATAAGCCGAGTAAACAATAGTTTAAAACGTATATAAAGTTCGATAAAAAAAATTCTTTTTTTCGTATTAAAATCGACGGATATCCTTTTGTTTTTTTTTTCGGTTCCACTGATGCGTCCTTTTTTATTGATTTATTTTATACAGGATTGAACATTGAACTTTGCGGAATTCCCATATAAGAAGAATAAGTTACTGCAATATGTCGAAAAAGTGTCAATCTGTGAGATAGCAATACTGTTTAAAGAGAAGACAGGTAAATACTCATAGCAGTACTCTTCCTACCTGTACGGATCGATTTTGTTGCAAAGGTTTACTATCAGTGCACGCCGAGCTTTGACGATCTGTAAACATTGCTGCACTGCCTCATATAAAGTGGATCTGTATCCGACACGAAAATTTTCACCTAGAAATTCCACTTTCATTCATTTTATATATATATAAATATATTGGAAATCGGTAGAGGGTGATAAGAAGAAGAAAAAAAAAAATTCGCTAATATTTGCTTAGTCATTACATGGAAAGCTGAAAGGATAGTAATATGTTTGAAAGCTTTAATGGTGTATTCTTCGTTCCACAATTTGACGATACCACCATAAAGTCTCGATAAACACATTTTTAATTACTATAATATCGCGTTAAATAATATTAAAACTCGAATTAAACTTATAAAATCATATTCACCGTCGAAAGTGAATATATAGGAAAAATAAACAATTTTATGATAACTTTTTCATTTACCCCGTTGACAATCAAGAAAGCGTTTTATTAATTATCGTATAAAGTTAATTACCAAAGTTTACTCCTCCAGGAACCTATATAGAGTTATAAATATAAGAATTTATTTATTTTTTACTCCACAATACCGTAGACTGTTATAAATTATTAATGACTTAAACCGGAATTAATATAACAAGAAAATTTTTAAACATACCGGATAGATTTAGGAATAAAAACATTTTATGTTATAATATACGAAACGTGAAGAATAATAATAAAATATTTTCCGAGAGATATGAAAAAGCGATAAAAGATTATTAACATTAATAAAACCGAGAATCAATCATTGTTCCTAATGCCATACAACTGTAACGACAGAAAATTATAGCTTGCAGAATATATAATAAAGTAGATTTTTAAGTTTAAATGATGATAATGTAGTCGAATCTAGGAAATTTATTATTTTAGAGACTAGTTTTCTTAAATAATATAGCGGTATTAATGTAGTTCTTTAAGTAATATAGCGGTATTAATTAAAAGAACTGTCGAGTACTTAGATGCGGTTGATAAAAGAAGAAGAAGAGGAAGTGGAAGAAAAAAATCATGTAACCTATTAGAGGAAGGTGAAGGAGCACCTTTAATTCCCAATCAACAATCGAACACCAATTGCTTCCAATCAAGAGTTTGTACACAAAAATAACGTTTTCTGTCCAAGAGCCTATTGGCTAACACATTGCCCATCATGGTTCAATTTTCCAGAACATGCTTCGTTAGTCTCATTCATATCTGTGATATAACGGCATTAGCGAAAAGCCTGGGGGACTTTACTCCCGAGAATAAGTTTCTCTCTCTAATGTCTAGAAACGAGAAAGGAAAAAAAAATTAACTTAAAATATCTTTCCCGAAAATTTTTACAAAAATTATTATTTATTACTTAATTTATTTTCGTTTTCAATCGATATTATATTTCGCTACTAGATTATTTAGTTTAGAAACGAAATAAAACGAAGGTTAACGTTTACAGTTACGTGTTATACCTAAATAATGATAATAATAATGCAAAAAATAAAAAAAAATAAAAAATTGCAGCTACGTTAACCGATCTGTATAAATCATACATATATAATAATACTAAAAAAAAAGAAAGAAATTAAAGTAAAACACGAGTGGAGTGTATAAAAATAATTCGAAATTTTGGTTAGTGGCACATGTCAAACGTATTACGTATAAATAATTCAAGAAAATTAGCATTAAATAAAGTTAGAAGAAGCGAAGGTCCGGCGCAGCAGATTGCGACTCCACCTCACCTGAAGCAATAGACTAAGCCGGTAATGCAGGCTGAACGGTTCGCCAGCAGACACACAACAGCTTTTGCCACAACCGGACGCATAAGTTCTCACTCAGTCGTTGTGAGAAACACTCCAATTGATTGTGCCCTTCGACGATAAATACTTATCACCTAAGTCCAAATGTATCCAAGACAACCCATCAACTGCGAAAAGAGAAAGGTAATTTTTATTATTATTATCATCATTATTTTTAAACCTAATCAAATTTTTCTAATTAATTAAAATTAGTGGTAAACATCAATTCGATTTTTTACACGATTACATTATATTTTTATCGGTCTTTAAACCATTATTATTATTATTAAAATAACTGGACGTCTTTTTATACACGTTTAATCGTTCTTTAAAAATATTATTAATTTGATACTAGGAACGTTTATTTAGTCTCGATAAACGTTACATGGCGTATTTTTTAAGGGTACGTAATAAAACCTGTCAATTTTCAATGGGAATAAGACATGTCAACAATGGGGCATACATTAATCATTCTGGATAAGGCGCAAAACTAAAGAGAGTAAGTACAGTTCTGCCTACGGCATACGAGTGATTAATGTTATGAAATTGTGGCAACGACATTATTATATTTGGTTCGGTCATTGGTACTATTTTTCCTATACCCGTTTTCTCTCAATGGGCAAAACAAATGATCCATAACTCAGATAATAATTAGATTTAAACACGTTTAAATATATATAAGCTTATATATTTTCCCTTCTTCTCGCTATTGTTTTAAAGGAAGAAAATCGGTTATAATTTTGCTAATTGTGAAAAAGTCTCTCAGACAATACGTTTTCTTTTTTCTGGAACATATTTTCATCAATTATTTTGGATCCAAACTTCGGTCGAAAATTGTATATAAGACGTAGCAGCGTATGATAGATGATTGCATTATTATTATTTTCTTTTCTAGAAATGAGTTTTCGAATCTCTTCCAGACAAAAAAAAAAAAAAAAAGAAATACAGAAAAAAAGAGCGCATAATATAACAGATTTTTTTTTAATTTTATTTTTCTAAAGTAAAAATTTTTACGACGGTTTTGATAATAGTTTAGTGCAATTAAAAACGAAATTCGAGTCAGAAAAGGTGGAGACAAAACTTTTATGAAGTGAATTTAATTGGTCGTCAATCTAGAAAATCTCGGTTGACTCGTCTCTTAAAACTAGAGAGAAAAGAGAGAGAGAAGGGGATGTTTCAAGCTTTATTCTTTTAATCTATTCGATACAAAGACATTATTATAACGGCCAACTACAAACTTTACAGTTTAGCTTCTCTGATGAAACAGTTATTGAATTAGTCAAGGTGGGAGTGGCAAATTTATAGAACAATTCCTGGCTTGAATGTAACCTATCCTCGATGGAAAGTTACTTTATCCCATATCCTTAAATCTCTCGACCGCTCTTAGACTCGCTGATTTATAATTATGGTATGTGCATTTACCAACTTTCTTCGGTAAGGATTGGCACTTATTACATACAGAGGCAAGATCGAAAATAAATTATAAGCGAAGAATAATAAAGAAAAAAATATATATATACATAATTTTATTATTATTATTTTTAATGGATACAAAAATAAAATTAATTCAAAACAAACACATTAATTCGTTCTCGTACGAGTTTAAAACGTAAAATAATTTATTAATCGAAAAAAATAAAATTATTTTTACTCTCTCTCTCTCTAACTCGGACATTAATATTCTAATCATAAATGTTTTGAATTAAGAAAAGGGAGGGAAAAAATTGTAGAAAATTGCAATTTTTTTAATTTTTTTTTTTTTTTTGTTGGCAGTGGAAATTTATTGAATAAAATTCATAGCTTTCGAACATTAAGGAATGGCTTTTTGATAGAGTTGCCGAAAGAAGCATTTGGTCGAATAACGTGTCTCGTAAGATTAATTAGAATATAACGATATTTTAAATAACCGAGTTAATTAATTTAACATTTACGAATGTATCCGAAAATGAATATTCGGGTTAAAAGACGCACTTATAAAACGGATCTTTTTCTCTTCGAGCGACGAAAAGTATTTATTCGTCATTCGAACTGCCGGATTTTTTTTTTCGTGGCCATCAGTTTTACTCTTTCTTTTTGTAAAAATTCGAATAAATTCAGTATTTTTACGTTGCTTAGTTATTTGTTGCTTTTCTGGTTTCCCCTTGGAGATTCTGAGCGCCTAAGAATATTGCTTTCGGTCGAAGTCCTTAATATCAGGCATCAAGCCAATAATAGGGAGTTATCGATGTTACGATCAAGAAAATTGGCAATGGATGTCATTCATTCATATATGTCTCATTAGAAGATTTTTGGGTGGGGTGTAAAGGAACGAATCTCTAGGGATGGGAAAAACGGAAGTGCTGGCGTGAGTCCGGATAATGATGGAATGGGAAATTAGCTCACGTGACAGGAAATAGAGACACCATCAAATATCACCTGGCGGCGCAATTGATAACCTTGCACAAACTGCAAAAGCTGACATCATTAAACGGAATAATTTCGATTCTGTGAAGAACTATTAAAAAAAGAAAAGAAAAAAAAGGAGAGAATGAATGAAGTTTCGTAAATATCCCAAGAGAGTTGCGAATATAATGCAAGGAAGGAAAATTACGCTTACGTGTGCCATTTTCGGACGATAATTAATCTGTTTATCGCCTATTTGCAAACATTTAAGTGACTGAATTGGCAAATAATGCGGTGGTATTTCGACATCATCTATTGCAGATGATATATATCTATATACGTATACAGTATATAGTATAAGAAAAATTGATGTATGTTTTTGTATGTCGAGCCGGAGCAGAATAATTAAAGAAAATTCGGGATATTCGACATGCTGCTCACCACTGCGAATGACGTGGGGATATGAATACTCAGTTTACAAGCCTTCCGCATGAATATGACATCTGACGAAGACTTTATTAATTATTAACAATGCTGCCGCGTATTAACTTTGTAAAATGTCGAATATTATTAAAGGTTTTATTAAATTCCGTAACGGATCGTTTGAACAAACCCGGAATCAAATTTATACGTATATATATATATAAAAAAAAGAAGAGTCGAGTTGAACCGAATTGATTCCAAAGTTGATTCGGTTCGAAAAAAAAAAAAGAAAAGAAAAATCTTAACTATTCTATATATATATATATATATATATAAAAAGTCATTTTCGCCCAAGAAAAACTGTCAAAATTAATGTATTGTGTAAAAGTAATTTCTCTTGGCTGCAAATAGAATTTCCTTTTCTATTCTTCAAGCAAAACGCTTTATCATATTTGCGCATTGAATTTGGTTGGCAGCGTGGCACAGGAAATGACATACACCCCCCGTTTGCAACTTTTCCTCGCTTCTGTCATCCCTGTACTTTTCTACCCAAAATGTTTAATATTTCAACTTCTGTTTCCTCCGGCTGCTTGCATTGTTAAATGTCAACAGCTTTGAATTTTCTGCTTGTTGCTATCAAAAGAATTCTTTGCCCCTTTTGAAACTTTCACACCTATTCACCGATCTTAACCATCGATATCTGAAAATATTAGAATTATAATTGAATATCAACAAAAACCCAATTTCAGTTTAATATATCTCTAAAAAAAACCTCTCTTCTCTCTCTTCTGGTTTACGCTCTCTAACGATTTACTTTTCTTTAATATATATATATATAAATTAAATTAATATAAAATTGTGAAGTCTTTCGAGACTTAAGATTCTTTTTTTATGTGGGAAGCATAAGAGTTTTCGGCTGTTTGGAGTTTTCAGGGAGTATCTTTGTCTAGCAAGATAGCGATCCAACATGGAGACATTTTCCCAAGGGTATCTACTCGAATTCAAACTGCAATCGTTGCGATAGTTATGATCTATTGTACGCTTCACAATAGCTTTATTATATCCTTGATTACATATATATAACTTTATATTAATAGAAAGAAAACACACACGCGCCTAGTACAGAGTTATTCCCAGCGTAATAGTCGTAGAGAGAAAGAGAGAGAAGCGCTTTTTCATCATTCGGATTCAAAAGTCTTTTATTTTATTTTTTTCCTCCTTTTCAAAACAATCATTTAAAATGACAAAAAAAAGAGGAAAACGAATTTATTAAATTATTTATTTATTTTTACAACGATAAAATTAAATAGAACTTATCCAGTATAAATTGAAAAGAAAAATCAATTTACGCTAGAAGCTCAATAGATGAAGATGGAAGAAAAAGAAGAAAGAAAAAAAAAAAAAAAGCAATATTCAGTACGTTCAGATTTATTTCAATAATTAATTTCGATTTTTTACCTTTTATTTTCGAGATTGAAACTTTTAACAACAACAATTTTTTATTCTTTTTTAACGAAATATGATTTCCAATTTGAGTACATATTATCGATAATTTCCGTAAAGTCAAACATGATAAAGTGGCGGAGAGTTAAAGGTAGGTTTGGATATCTAAAAATATAATATATATATATATAAAAAATTCTATTTATTCCATTTGTTTAGTGATTTTAAATTGTTCGGTTGAATTTTTTTCTCTGTTGGTAGTCAAGAAATGGTGCATTGTAACCAATAAAATCCGAACGGTTAAAAAAATCAATGATGTAAGAAGGTCAGGAAACAAACCCATATTCTTATTGAACTGACCAGAAAACTTTGTCTAAATGTCACCAATGAAACGACTAGGTATGTTTTTGCGTCTTCTCTATTGATCATTAGTTTCTGTTAGATTTTCTTCCGATTTTTGCACCCGTATCTGTAACAATATTTATGAAAAAAATATATATAGAGCGAAAGTCGAAAAAACAACGGAGAAAAAATTACTCAGCGAGATTATTT
>WUQG02420998.1:0-15187 GCA_011317285.2 Androctonus mauritanicus | reverse complement strand
GGGGGAAGGCCCGCCCCTGATACCAAGCTGAATGGGAGGCCAAGAGCATAGAATATCATTACTATTCACCAGATATTTGTATAATTTTCAATTCTTAAAAATTATTTAAGAAAATGTATGTAAAATGTTGAATGCTAAAACAGATTTCTTTTGGAGGAGAGGGGCACAAAAACATGCCGCCCCGGTTACCAAATATTCTGGATATGCCACTGACAAGAAGAGCACGTGTATTTCTTGAATAAAATGTGCACAGTTTATGGTCTAAAGGAATTCAAAAGACCGATTTTAATTATAGAAGTATTTTTTAATGATCAAATATTTCGCATAATTAATTCATTTGGATTAAAAATACCTTTATGATGTCAGTTATTATTAAGAACTGAACTTGAAACTCATACACTTTGATCTTTGAATATCTAATACTACTAATATTTATAACATTAATTAAGAATTAATGCAATGATTAATATTGCTTAGTCCATTTACTACAGTATTTTAGTCTATTAATGCAGTTATAAGTATACTAAATTTTAAAACTTCGTTCTATTACTAGTTTTCTGTTATTTTATTATTTATAAGCAGATTATAAAATTTATAGCATTCTTTTTTTTCACTTTGAAGTTCAAGTTTATAGAGCACATACAGTATTTTCTTTATCTTTTTTTGCCTATTATTATAACAAAGCACATATTCAGCTTAATAAAATGATAAATGAGTCGCGTGAATAATAAAAATATGTACAGTGTGTAAACAGAATAGAAGAAACTATTTATAAAAATATCAGTATGTAAATATGGCAAGTTTATAAAAGATTGTATGTTAATTTTACCTGAGAGACTAGAGTAAAGATGACCGACATCGAACTTCTTGTTTGAATGTTCTTGTGAAACAAACTGAAGCCATATGTTGAATAAGATTAACATTTTCTTTACTTGATTAAATTTATTTATCTATTAATTAAAATTAAACTTAATAAATTATATGTAATATTTGAAAAAATTACTTATTTTGAGTGGAAACTTTTATTATTTTTAAACAGCTATAACTTCCTAAAAGATTAAAATATAAAAATCCAGCAATATTTTTTCTTATTTATTCTTAAAGTTACAGTGTTGATACACAAAACCTTAGAATTAATATTTTAAATTAGCATAGTCTAATAAATTTAACCAACCAAGTAGTAAAATTAATATTCGCCTTTTAAAAAATTCTAAATGTTAGCATTAATTATAAAAATCTGGCAAATATTTTTACACTCCTATGTCCTTGAAAACACGAGTAAAAACTTTTATAAGTTATAAAAACAAGGTCGTCAAAGGTAAGTTAATTTAAGCTACTTAAAATACACTGTTTTACATTCAGCGTAAACACTGTGTCAATGTAAGAAAAACATAACGTTCAGTAAAAGTATGTTGTAATTCTTGTTGGTGATCTTAAATTTTTTTTTTCTTTTAAGAAATAATAACTTTGTTTCTGAGAATTTTCTTTAAAGTGAAAAAAAGATCTCGCAATATTTTCATTATTAAATACAATTAAGTTAATGAAAACGATATAATTATATAATTGTATTAATGATGGAGTAATTCTAGACATATGGAAAAAAAAAAGATTCTGAACACGAGTTCGGATGAATTCTTCGCAATTACTGTGCAGTATACGCTTCAAACCTCCTACGCTATTTAAAACGAAATTGAATTACTACCAAATCTATATGTATAAGTGAAAGGTCATTATTACATTTTTACAAACTGTAATACATTTTCGGAGAAATTTAATATTTCAAAAACTTTTTCTTCTCTATGAAAGAATTCTTTGTATTACTTTTCTTTGATATCAAACAAACATTACGTTAATAAATTACAGTAGCCTGCAAATTAAATGGTGTTATAATTACTTAATTAATATGTTTATAAAATCGATTTTATTAAATTAGGCGTGTAATGATGTTAATTTTATGATAAAAAATATTTATCTATATATTAATGATATTTAAAAATGAAAATTTTTATTTTTCTGAAGATTTTGCCTTGAAATTCTATTAAAAATCTGAAAATGTAAACAAAATTATTTATTTAAACTGTTAAGGAAAATCATATCTACATTTAATGTACAAGAATTATGAGAAAATCGAAACTTGGATGTTTTAATTGCATTAAGTACAAAAATCCAATTTTTATAGATGATAAATTTTCGTTTATTGAGTGAATATCGATTGGAATCTTTGAGGACCGTAAGCATAGAAATTTTTTAAAATAAATCTCCACTTTTGAGGCCCCTTATTGTCGGATGGCTCTAGGACCTCCCTAGTATGCATAGTGAATATCAATTGGAGTCTTTGAAGCTGGTAGGCACAGAAATTTTTTAAAATAAATTATAAAATTATTCAATAATTTTTAACCCGCTTTTAGGCCCCCTTATACGCTAGACACGTTCCTATTGTGTCTAGTGGATAATCCGGTAGTGAATATTACGAAGTTTTCCATTAAAAAAAATTTTTTTTAAAGCGAAGACATTCGGTGAAAACTAAAATCGATATCTTATTTTTTGACATTTATAAATAATTATTATTTCTTGGTATTAATGCGAAATCATTTCTCAGAACGCCCTTTTTAATATGGATAACGTATTGAATGCTATCTGTTGTGAATAATAACATCTGCTCATGAAAATTAAGTAGTCGGTCGACATTATAAGAATATGAAACATAAAAATAAAGGATAATGTTGATATTTTTTTCAATTTTATTATTTAGAAACGTTGTAAGATAAACATGCCGGATAAAATCTATATAAACCAATAAAGAAAATCTTTTTCCTGTGAGCTGCAGGGAAATTTACTTCCTGAGTTGTCTTTATAAGAGTCAAGCATCAAAACTTGAACAAAATAATAATAATAATATATTTAATTGATAAAATGTTTAAACAATTTATCCGATATGGATAATTTATAACTGAAAAATGCTCGAAACTTTTAAAAAAATAAAGATCAATATTTCTGATTATTGAATAATTATTTACATAAAATTTCATCTAGTTTGTGCACTACAGTTTATACAAACGTGAATTGTTCTAAATAAAAATTGTAGAATCAAATGTACAATCAAAATTTTATATATTTTCTTATATTTTTGAATGAAAAATGTAGTTTTTACTGTCAGATTTTCAATTAAAAACATTTAAGAATTGACGTTTGGAAGATAATTTTTAGATATTTTTAAAGTAGTAAATGCACATAACAATCCAACTATTAATAGAAAATGTGATGATAGTAGTATCTAGAAGAGGAAATCAAACTCATAACTCGAGATCAGAATTATAACTTCCCTGAAGACTTTCCTAATTAACTGAATGTGGACAAAATAACTTCTGGGGAAAGCTATATACACTTATTGTATTTTTACTTCGAATAAATCTCTCGTTTCAGTTATAAATACGAATGAAATGATATTTTCTTGTATGAAGTTGTTTGCGTATTTTTACAATAATTAAATTTATATATAAAATACAGCATATTTATGATTGTAAGCAGAATACATTATGCATCACTCGTCATATGTTTTAAATAAGTTAAAGTACTGACTTTATTAAAATATGATACCTCGATAAGAACTGTCAATGTTGTCACTATTATTAAATCACGACAACGCCTTAAACGTCACGTAATATATGATGCAGAGTGATGATTAATCTGTGGCTAAAGCCAGGTCATAATTTTTGTTTCTAACATTATCGGCCAGCATTCATTTCACTTGTACTCCAAGGGCGTATCCAGAATTTTATTTTTTCGAGGGTGTTGAAGGAAATTCTAAAATCTTAACAGAATTTTATTGTATGATTCATTCGAGTATAAATTTAGGGTCATTGATATATAGAATCGAAAAAAATTTTAATTTTTTAACTGCAAAGAAATTTGGAAAAAAGTATTATAATTTCGTTTTGTTTAATCTTTTGTATTATTGACAAAAATGTCGGATGAATTATCACCTCATATCTTCTAAATACAGACACGATTGGATGGAAAAATGAAGTAAAGCAAGATTCTTTTGTTTTATTCCATTTTCCATCTAGAGGTAATTTCAGAGTTCATTAAACTACCTCCATTTATGGTGGGCAGCCAACAAGTGAGAGATGGAAAATGGATACGATCGAAGCTTTGAAAAAATACGAAAGTGTGAGGCTTAGATTCTCAAGATAAAAGTCTAACATGTTTTATGCTACCAATAAACATAGCCTTGTCATAGTCTATTTTATATCTGATTGGTTAACTGATCTTTTTTGTTTTTTGTTATTTGAAACTACAAAAATTTTTATTAGAATCTATTCTGTATCTATAATAATCTATGATCAGTGGCGTACCAAGGGGCGAAGGGGCAGACCGTCCCGGGCCTCTGATCAAGGGGCCTCCGAAGTACCTTAAGTTTTAAATATATGTACCTGTATGTAGGAATATAAAAAAGAGACTTTGTATTCTGGGAGATGATTACGTATAAATGTGCCGTGTTTATGTTTAAAAGTTTATGTTAGAAGCGCTGATGCTATAATTTTATAAGAAATGAGCAGTTTTCCACCCCTCTAGCCACGCGCCCGCCCTCATGCGGCAGTCCGAGTGATAGATACGGCTCTATGTGCAGAAAGTGGGTGGGTAAGCGTGTGTCAAAATACTGTCACAAATTAAACAAGTTTAATAAATTTTTCCCTAGATTTAAGGAAAAGTTGCAATTGAAACTGCAGTAGCTAAAAACATTTTGATGAAGCTATAAAAAAAAATTCAGAAGTCTAAGCTGGCAAAAAACAATTTTAGCTTTTTTAATTAACAGAAAAGTTAAAAGCATTTTAATAAAACATCAAAACTGGTTGATTAATAAGCTTTTTAAAATATATGTTTGTTTGCTAGATGTAAGTTGTTTTTCTTTAGTCTTAAGATTTTTTGTTTTCCAAATCATTTTAGTTTTTTAATTTTGATTAAATAAATGTTAAATATATATTTGTGTTGACATTTTGTATGGTGATCATTCCAATAAGGGGCGCCAGGGAGACTTCCGTCCCGGCCTCAATAGCTGTAGGTCCGTCACTGTGTATGATCGGATTAGTTTCTTAAAAACTCTTAATTTTTTCTTTTTTTTAATCAGAGGAATCCTTATTATTCAGAATCATCAGATAAAACTTTCATAAATTCAATCCACGGTATTCTCTGTTCGATTGGATGAAAATTTTTTAACATTTAAGTTATATTTTTTATTTAGCTTGGAGCTTAGAGCTTCTGGATGCGAATCCATTCCTTTACTTCAAAAATTTATAAGAAGTATTGGATCTATTCGTCTATCCCTGTTTTCTAAAATCTATCTGACTGTTTGGCCCGTGCTTGAGCTTGGAATGACCCATCATAATCAGCATATGATTTGGAACTGGTGTTAAAATGATCAAATGATCGTGCGACTCGATCACTTTAACCATGCATTGAATGTATGGCATTATAAAATTGATAAAATAATAAATTGCTAAAAGGATTTCAGGGTAAATAAAAATATCTAGCTTAACTTTATAGAGAGAAAATCGTTCAATGTATTCTGGCTCACTTTGACAACGATTTTTTATTTTATTTTTTGTCAATGGATGGAGCCACTTTCCAATCCAATTAGGATTGTACTAAATGAGTACTTTTCAGTAACAAGATGGTAACAAGTATTACCCATGTATATCGATGGTATTACCAGTTCCAGTTCCAGAGACAAAATTTCATTACTTATATTAGAACTGGCGGCCAGCCAGTGAAAATACTCATCGCTCGCTGCCCAGCGATAAAAATACGCGTCTCTTACATTGGAACTGGCCAGATAGCGACAAAAATATCTATTATTTTGAAACTGGTCAGGTTATCGGTTCTAAAGTAACAAATAGATCAACCAGTTCCAAACTAACAAATGGGTATTTTTATTGTTGTCCAGCCAGTTTTAATGTAAACGATGATTGTTTTCGCTCTGCTGAGACAATTCCAAAGTAAGGGATTAAAATTTTTAGCTGGTGGGTCGATTCCAATGTAAGCAATGATTATTTTTGTCTCTGGTAGGCCAGTTCTGAAGTAAGAGATTGGAACTAGCCTGCTAGCGGCAAAAACAATCATCGCTTATAGCTATCCCACTAAAGATAAAAATATCCATCTATTTACTTTGAAAATTGATATGGCCAATCATCACTCACTCCAACTAATAATCTATTAGTGTACTGTAATGACTACATTAATAGACTGTTACTGAAGAGTATGTATTACGTAATATTAAGCGCAATATCGTACAAATGAAGCACTCTCAAGGTTGCTATATTTAATATGCTACTGTTCTAAGAAATTAATTTAACTAATATTATTTCTGATTTTTTTATACTCATAACTGGTATTTTTGTGAATAAATAGCTATTCCAAGTAACAGTCAAAATCGTTCCGAAATATCAGTTTCAGTCAACGATGGTTCCAGTTCTTTTGACTCAGGTTTAAATCCAATGGACTACTAAGCGATATTGATTATTAATACAATACTCGACCGAGTGAAAACGATTATACTTTCCACGTATCAAAATACTATATTAATATGTAAAACTGTATGCTAGAGCGGATTCAGGGGAAAATATTGGGGCACACAAACTGAATTACTGTATATGTGTTTATTTGTTTTTCTCATTTGGAAAAAAAATAAACACATATACAGTAAATTAGAACACATGGAGGCATGTGCCTCTGTTGTTTAGAGAAAAACAAAGAAACGTATACAGTAATCGCAAATAAATCATTAGCAATACAATTATTTGTATTATTGTATCCCCTGTCATTATTTTTCTGAATCCTTCTATGACTGTATGTGTTAGGTATCTGTTTTATAACTAAACAAAAAATGTTTGTTTCTGATTTGAATCTAAATCTATCTTATCTATGGTTTTAAAACTGATCTTTATAAATGCCCTCTGAAAGTTACAATCTGCTGGAAGACCAGTGTAAAGCAGTTGCTAACTAATCTTCCGGTTCCATACTTCCATTTTTTATGAGGATCTGGGCCCAGATTCTTCCATTGAACCTCATCTTTCAATCTTCTGATTAGTTCTATCATGGATATTAGTCAGCCTGTGATGGACTCGCCCAAAAATGATCACTGGGCAGACATATTTCCTGTGTGATTCGGCGGCGTAATTCAAAATCGAATCTAATCTTCTGAAAGATTTATCAACTATACTTTGTTATTAAAATGGATAGATTCCTAAGTAATTTAAATTTGCTTTTGTCAGCTTCATTTCTTTTTAACAGATAAGAATTTTTCAATTCTTTAAAAATCTATTTTAATAAAAAATTAAAATAAGTTGGAATCACCGAGATCATAAAAAATGATAAATAAATATTTTAAATAATTTAAAATTACATCAAATTTTAACGTAAAATTTTCGTGTTAGTTTTTAAATGTAAAATAATAATATAAAAACTGTTAAAATTTTCGTAGTGAAAAATTTTTACGAAATTTATTATTTTTTATTGGAGAGTTCATTACTGCTAGCGCCAGCTTGTGTTAATTTCACGAACGAAGGGTGTTCAGTTGGTTCGTGTATAAACAAAACATCTAAATTATATTTCTTGTTTAGTATTTTATGGAATTAGATCGTAATTGCATATAATTTCTCTCATTTTATTAAGAGACAATGTCGTTAGAAAGTATTCCGAAAGATCTTAGAAATTTAAGAGCGTGTTTGCTATGTTCAATGGTTAAGGTAAGTAATTACTGAATAGAGGAAAAAATTGATTTTTTTATCATTTTTCTTGTTGAGCACCATGTTTTTATTGTTAGTGATAATTTAAAATCAGGAAAACGTATGAATTTATTAGTAAATTAAATTATAAATTCTTCATAAAAATATATTTTTATTTAAATATTGATGACTTTTCATTATGCAAAGTAGTTGAGCAGATCAATTCAACTTTAGATTTTTCAGAACATTAATATAAATCAAAAAATCTTAATGAATATGAAATAAACGGTATATATCATTTATGGTATATATCATTTAACGGTCATTTAACGGTATATATCATTTATGGCTTGACCTTTTGTATGTATGATCTATAATTGTAGAATATTGTAATTTTCAGATTTTAGTGTTGTTTATTTTCATTAATTTATATATCTATTTTTGTTTCAAAACGATATAATTCATCTGAACCATATATGTAAACAACCAGCAATTTTTTTGATGTTTTCTGTAAGAAAATTATATCTAGCATGATATAGTGACACAAAGAATTGGCCAATTACAAATGCTTATAATGGTGACGGACAAGTGATAAATTGTCCATCACCATTATAATTTAATATTCTTTTAAGCCAAAAAAACCAATTCAAAACTTTAAACATCTGGTTGCAATTACAGAAATATATTCAATATTTAGCTATTTGTATGGTGACCATATATCCTTCATTTAAGAGGACAGTTCTTTATTTCACTTCTCTGTCCTAGGTTTTTTTTCTAAAATGGCCAATTTGTTCTTTATTTTATGAATTGAAATAGCAAATTAAATACTGGTATGCAACAGACTGTCCACAGAAATATGATACTGTCATTTTCTGTGATGATGTCATGTTTGTATTGTTATCTATGAAAGGATTGAAGAATGGTGACAAATTGACGAATCCTGCCAGTGTAAATATGGATTAGAATTTTTAAATATTTCACAAACACACATAGGTTAAAAGCATTTTAAAAATTGTCAAATTTTGCTTCTGTCTTCCTGGATCTAATGTACCCACTGAACAGCTATTTTCATTAGTGAATAATATTTGGACCACTAAGGAAACCTAATTAAATGTCAAAACATTGGAAGCATGTATTTATACCAGATGCAATATCGACATGATGTGTATAGAATTTTATGAATTTTTAAAACACAAACCTGATTTATTAAAAAAGTTCATTCCGATGAAAAATATCAAAATTAATTTTTAAAGTAAAAATATGATTGTTTTAAACTATTGTTCATTATATTGTGTTGTTTATTGTTGGTATTGTTTATTTTATTTTTAATGAATGTTATAAGGCTTTTCAGTTTTAATGAAATAAACACAACCTGCTTTTTCATATTATGAAACAATTTCTGATTTGTCCTTTATTTTCTCCAAAAAAAAACATGGTCACTGTAGCTATTTGTCAAAAGGTATTCAATTCACAAGTTTACTTTGTTGGCTTCTTTGTAAGAATGCCAACAAAGTAACAAATGCTTAAAAAATTAAATTAATTGTCAACTTAAAAGATCAGAATTTCATACAAAAATCTGACTTTGCTTGAAAAAATTAGAACAGATGTTGATAAATCTAAATAATCTGGTATCACTGTTTTTATAAGTATTGAGCTATGATATGGATTCTCCATCTTCAAGGAAAAACTGCATTAACAGTCTACAAAGAGACGTCAGCTGTGTATGACAAGGAATGTCAATCATATGAAACAATGGAAATGAGAATTCAAATTTGGTCACACCAGGCTACAGAAAGATTCAAGAGAAGGCCATCTAGTAAACTCATGTTGTTTGTGTTATAGAACAGTGAAGATATCATATTGACAGATTACTTACAAAAAGGGTCAACAATAATGGGCATATTACAAGAATTTGCTAAAAAATTATGGGACATATCAAGGAAAAAAGATGTGGTTTGCTGTCAAAAAGTGTGTTGCTGCTAGCTGACAATGCACATACAGAAACAGTCATTTTTCTGTGTAGCTGTGGCTATGAAACTTTCCTCATCCCTTGAATTCTCCCAACTTGGCATCTTTAGACTTCTTCCTGTTTTGAAATATGAAAAAATAGATATGGAGAAATTTTTTCAATGATAAGAAGTCATTACTGTTGTGGAAGGCTGTTTGCCTCCAAATCTACTGATTTCTACAAAGATGGGATTAAACAACTGTTCCATAGGTGTGAGAAGTATGTGACCCTAGGGGGTGGATATGTAGAGAAGGAAGAGCTGGAGGATGAAATTTCAGATCTCTAACATATCTGTGTCATGATATGGGTAAAAACTTTTTGGCCTTCACTTGTACAACAATGGTAATATTTTTAGCTTCTTTGAAGCCATCTTCAGCTGTAGAACAAGATAAAAAGAGTCAAAACTCAATAATTTAAAGACATTTCAGAAGCATAGTTAAAGATTAAATTACAAGTGATGGTAGATATTAAATTATGAAATTAAAAACAAGAAACATATAGATGAAAATAATGCATGGGGTACATATAAAAATAAAAGAAAAAATAATAACACAAAAAACAGTTATAATAATTTATACTAATAGTGTTAAATACAATAGCTACTTAGCTAATGGTTTATGAAGCCATTATCTATCATATTATACTATTGTGCAGAACTATAGCCAAGGTTGTGGTATGATGTTCTTCTGAACATCATTGATTATATAAGTCTTTAGATCATTTTTCTATCTGAAAAATGATCTAAAGACTTTCTTTTGGTGATATATTTTATTTAAAATCTTTCTTGAGTCCATTCACTATTTAGAGTAGTTTCAAAAAAGCATCTTGACAAGATGGTGAAAAGGTTAGCTATTTTCAGATTTCTTTTATACTTTTCTAATCTGATAGGATCCAGAAGTGCTACCAATATACTCTGCCTCATACCAGTGATGGTATGAGATGTATTCCTTAATGTTTTTCAAAATCTTATATATAATAGATTGTCTAACATAGAGAACCAACAAATTACATTTGTTTTTAAAGCTTTTGTTATAGTTTTAAAGCAGAGTCAAATTGGATAGAATTTGTCACCAGCCTACTACTATTCTAAAGAAAGAGTAGGCTGGGGATAAATAGATTTAATTGATGTTCTTATGGTATTATTTCTGTGGGCTACATTATTGTAAATTCATTTAATGAAAGCATATTTGTAGCCATGAGCTAAAACATGTACTATGATGGTATCAAACTTTTGTTTTCAGGAGGCTGAAGATGAATAATAAATAAAGAGCCTCTGAAATAAGCTTTAAAAGCCACAACTTTATAATGAATAGGGTCAAAGGATCATTCATTATAAAATTGTAGATATAAACTGGAATAAAAGACTCCTTTCTGCTTTCTGAGAGATTAAAAATATCATCTGAGACAGAAATTGCTTCATCTAGGATTGTACTTGAATAGCAGAGGACAATTGATCCAAAAGGAGCACTAAGCCTAATATCAGGTCTGTGAAATTATCTGTCAAACTGTTTGTGAGTAGGATTATCATTGCAAAAATGATAAACATTATTGACATATTTAACAAAGTATATAAATGGGATGAACTTGATAATTTGATTCCTTCAACGTTAAAACAAATTCAATCATGATACTGACAAGTGGCCCACCAAATGGGACTCCCTAGATTGTCTGTAAATATATTTTTAAATTGAAAGTAAGAATTATAGGATATTAAGTGGCAAATATCCCATAAGATGTTGGCACATTAGAGAAGTTTGGAGATTCTTTATTTGATTAGCAAATTCATTGTCCATTATAGGAAAATCACAAAAATTTAAATGTGTGTCATTTTTTAAATAAGTGAAGCTGCAGATAATTTTATTTCAAAGCTAGCTTTAATAGTTTTTAAAAAATTACTCATAGCCAAAAGTTAGGAAAACCTTTGAAGTTTGAATATTTGCTATTTTTAAATGATTGAAGATAAAGTTAATGCATCAAAATCATTTTCAATGACTATATTCCTGCTAAGTGTTAGTTCATATATATTAAGAGAATATCTCCAAAATCTGAAAATTTATCATTTGTAAATGGTTGAAACTAAAAGAATAAATAATGTAGGTTTGAGGTTATCCTTAATGGAAGAACATTATAAATTTCATAAAAATTATTAATTAGTTCAAAAGATATTGGTCAGCATAAATAAACAGGTAGCATGGTGATCTTATGTCTCATTTTCCTTTGAAAAATAGGCTAAAAATGAGAAAAATGTTAACAAATAATTAATAGCATATTATTAAGTTTACTTCAAATATTTGAAATTTAATGTACTGTATCATGTTGTACAATAAAAAAAGTGATCATACAATCACAATAACAGGTTAAAAAGCTGCCAAACTATAACTCAAAAAATTTATTTTTTGTTTTTTAATTGATTTCATATAACAATAAATCTTTATATATTGTATTTAAGTTAAATATTTTTACTTGAAACAATATACAGATAGGCCTCAACTTAAAATGGAATTTAGTTTAAAAAATTTTGAATCTCGCCATTGTAAGTCAGAAATGGTTCGAAACCAGAAATTTCCAAAATTTATTGATTTCTCACTTTTAATGTTTACTAAGGCATTATATGTTATCTTAATAAACATAAAGAACACAAAACTATGTGAAGCAGACACAAAAGAGGACTCTTTCTTTATATCAAACTATTGAGTGTGGGAATTGAACCCAGGTTAATTGCATCCATCAATAGTAAAATTTATCATTTAACATTGCTGTCATAAGTTGAGAATTATTTGTATATTAAATAGTATTAATTTATAATTCATAAATTTTCTGGACAAATATATATACTATAATTTTTCATTCTAAAAAATTTTGAGTGAACTACTGTATAGTCCTAATATTAGTAATAAACTTTCTATAAACAAATAAAATGAAAGCAGCAATTTTTTCAAATGAAGTACCTTAAAAGGTAAATTGTTGCCAATTCTGTTGTTTAAGAATCCAATAATTTGGCTTATACAGTACAAAATGTAAATTACATGGAACAGTCATTATGAGAGATCATTTTATGATATCTAAATCTTATTATAAATATTAAAACACTTTTATTTGAAATATATATGTATTATAAATATAAAATTATCATTTCAGACCTTGGAACAATTTGAATTTGATGGTTGCGATAATTGTGAAGGTTATCTAGGTATGAAAAATAATCGTGATATGGTTTACGATTGTACAAGTTCAAATTTTGATGGGTAAGTTTGCTTTTTAATTTTGTTTTTTTCTGATTTCCCAGTGTATCAGATTGAATGCAAAGAAATTTTTTAATTTCATTCTAGAATGGAATTAAAGATTTCATTCTTTTGCTTTTGGTTAACTACTAAATTAACTATTCAAAAAATAATTAAAAATTGTAAAAGATAAAACACTTTTATTTGACAAATAAAATTAAAGATTAATCTTGGAAAATGCTATTTAAATAGAAACTGTAAACATTGGAATAAAATTTTTGTTAGATTGATTCAGACCTGTACATATTTTATTCAAAATAAATAAATTTTCCAAATAAAAGATATTTTATTTGAAATAAAATTCAAAATATATTTTTCAGTTTAAAATGATTCCATGCTTATTAAAATATTTGTTGCTGTAGATGTAGAATAGATTGTACATTATTGTATTTGTATTACATATTCTTTAATTTCCAGATATAAATCTCTTAGAATTAGATATATAATCTTACATTTTATAACAAACATATCTTCAAATATGTTACATTACAGTTCTTATTTTTCAAACAATTAAGCATAAACATTTTGTATTTTTAAAGATATAAAAGTCTAATTATTTTTACAGCCTGACATCATAATTTGTATGACTCTTACTCTTCATTTATCATTACTCTATTCTTAACAGTGTGACAGTTTTTGAATTCAAATTGCAGTTACTTAAAATTTTATCAAAAATATTTTGTTTTCAGATAGATATATATATATATATATGTAAAATTATAAATTTGAGATTCATTTATTGATATTATTTTATATAAAATAATGTGTTTAAATTATTGTGTGTTATTAACTTCACAATAAATTTCTTATATTTACTTATCTATAAAATTTTATTAGTGATTATAATTTGATTATTGAAAATCATTCTAATAAAATCTCTGATGTATTTTAATAACTTTTAAAATTTTGTGTTATACAGTTTGATTTCACTTATGGGACCAGAAGATAGTTGGGTATCCAAATGGCAAAGAATAAGTATGTTTATCATAATTTTAAAATAAAATTAATTTTAATTTACAACAATTATGATTTATCAATTTTATTATCATCATTAAAATTTAATAAAATAAAAAGAATAAATATATGTTTTCTTAAGACTTTGTAACTTTTTTTATTTTACTTTTAAATTAAATTCATTATATGAAATAAAATTATATAAAAATGAAATTTCTTTGAATTATCTAATTTTTATATATAAAGCATTATATTTCTAAATTAATGTTCTTTAAATATAATGCTTTTTAAATGTTTCAATTATTAAAATAATGTTTAAAAGTTCAAGTTTAAGAATATATATATATATATATATAATAGATATTTTCTGATTTTATAGATACAAAGTAGTTATAATTAATCTTTCCCTATTCAGAGGTCTTTGTTGCTCTAGCTAATAAGTGAAATGGCATCAAAATTTGTGCATACACTATTCAAAGGAATAGGGAAAAGATTCTGTAAAAAAATTTATTTCCAAAATCTATGAATATGGGAATAAGGTACTGTGCAACAGAAAATGTGGAAAAAATAAATAAAAAAATAGACAAATCTAAAATGAAATTTAAAATTTTTATTTTTATTGTTTGCAAAAATTGAGAAAGAGACTGAAATTTTTGTTTTAAAATTAAAAGATATCTAATTGAACAGAGAAAATTGCTTTTTCCCAGCACTGAATAGCTATAAACATGAGTATTGCAAATGTATTCTTCAAAATTACTTTAAAAAATGTCTCTCACTCTCCTTGATTTTGCTTTAATTATTAAATTATTCTACTTTAATGGATACAGCACAGTAGTTACTTTATGTGAATTTAGGCACTTAAAAACATTCATAAAGGTCTATTGTCACTACCTGGAGTTAGACAAATGATTAAAAATTTTAAATAGAATGGATTCTTCCTTTTTAAGATTGGAATGGATAAGGAAGCCTATCTCATCCTAAGTAACAGTGAAAGTTGCTATTGTTAATGCTAGCAGAACTCATCTATGAATGATGCATGCTAGACCAAGCAATGCTTGGGGAGTAGCAAGACAATGCTCCACTATGAGGAAACTTTTTTGAAAATTAATCCACTTTTATCCTTATGAAATCATTCACCATCAGCAGCTGTAGAGATGATAAATATATATATATATATTTGCTCTAACATTTTTGGACAGAATGGAAGTGGATGATGCCTT
>WUQG02420987.1:0-15189 GCA_011317285.2 Androctonus mauritanicus | reverse complement strand
CGATGGACGGAATTTTGAACACCTCCTATGATCTAACTATTGTACTATTTTTTTGTGTAATAAAGCACTTAATACTGCTTTTTGTATTGTGTCCTTGCTTTGTCTTTAATCACTTGAGGGTGGCATTTGGGACCCTGCTTTCCTATGTGATTCTGAGTCCTATTGATGTTTTCTACATCCCCTCCAACTTTGTAAATGGAGTTCAGAAACATCCTGTATATATATATATGTAAATAATAATAAGGAAAATAATTTGTTTTTCGATCAGTCTTTGAAAGTTGTATTTATAAAATAAGGTAAGTTACTTTATAACTTTGCAATATTGTACAAAAATATAGTGAATTTCTCAGCTAGCTATTGGACAAGATGTTATGATCTACTTAGTTTATGACAGAAGTAATCCTTGACATATCAATAAAATTATGAAAATAAAATTTAGGTTTTATTTAATGCTTATTCAACTAAAGTTAGGTGTGAAAATGCTATGTTTTCATTAAAGTAAATGTACTATATGTTAAAGAATAGCAGAACTACCAAAACTTATCATATATCCAAACCTTTTTCTTAAAAAAATTTCATAATAAAAAGTCACTTTATAATTATTATTATTTATCAATAACATAATTATTCAGAAATATAAATATTGACATGTTCATTAATATTCGATATTTGAAGTTAACAAATTTTCTGAAAAAATTTTATTTTTATTTAACAGAAGATTTTCCTCAGAAGCCAGTTTTTGGTTGTTCCTTAGAAGAACACTTGCGTATTTCTGAACGCCAGATAGCATGGGTAATTGAATCATGTGTTGGTTTCCTATTAGAATTTGGAATTAGTGAAGAGGTAAATATATTTGAGATTTTCAGTATTATTCAATGACTAAAATTTAATAATCATGAAAGTTTGATCACTGATGAAATACTTAGAGTTTCTGTTGCCAATAGATCACTTATTAATTAGTAGTTTTGACTATTATTTTTTAGTTTCATTATTGAATGGGAAAAATAAACAATAAATTTAATGATCAAAATATTAAAAATAGTAATTTAATTTAATTAATCGTCATTTGTTTCTAAATTATGATGATTTTTTTTAATTAAATTAATCATTATTAGATTCTATTAATGAGAATATTAAATATATTTCTTAATATTCTCATTATTAATAGATTATCTTCATAATTACAGACAAATATTTTCAACTTTTATTTACACTGTGTTTTGAAATGAAATATGCATGATAGAATTTCATAATTTGGTATTATTAACTTTTCAATTATTTGACACTTCTTATTTCCATAAATTTTATATATACTGAAAATATTCACTGCAGTTTGATATATCTTATTTCATTGAATGGATGTATTTATTGAAATCTATATAAATTGATTTATTTTTTCTTATGACTGATTTATCCAATTTTTAAATCTGAGTAGAGATTAAGATTTAAGAGAGAGACTAAAGGAATTCAAAAAGAATAAAATTGTAATGATGATATAAGCATTTTGTTTTAATGATCTCATATTCAAGTTGAGAGAAGGTAAACTTTATTAATAAACTATATAACTGTAGAGAATGAAATGTAGAAAAATTAGTAAACTTTCCGTCAATTTATTTCTTTTATCAACAATAAACAGTCTTAAGCAGGTTGTTTTCTATATATAAATGTTGCTGAATGATATAAATTAATAAAATTAGCTTATTTTAAGAACATAACTTGAGTTACTGTATAATAATTAAATGTAAAAAATATTTGAATTCATAATATAGTATGATGAGTAAAAAACCTATCATTTTCATTTGAATAATTTTGTAATTTGTAAAATTCAAGGATGCATAAAATATTAATATTGCATTATTTGAAAGTTTTAAATACTATGTTTTCTTATGAATTTTTTTTTCATTTAAAAATGAGATAAAATCATATAAATTGATGGATAGATCTAATTAATATAATTTGCGTGTAAATATTTAGTTTGAATGAAATTCATATGGGTTATTGGAAAGTACTAAAGAATTGAGTCTATTGAAAATAATGGATATACAATCAATATGTAATAAGAAACTTGGTTGTAAAATATTTTATTTGAATGAAATTCATATATATATTATTAGGACTCTCTAGGAAATCAAGCCTATTGAAAATGATGAATTTTGGATCATTTTCCTGAATATCATTGCTAAAATAATCTCTCTTGTAAATATTATCCAAACTTACATGTACAGATCCACTTTAGCATAGCCTATACTAAAAATGATCAAAATTGGTTCATTATTACTAACATACTAATGATTTGAATTAAAAAATGTAAAAGACTAGTTATGATGGATAAAAATAAGCAAACTCTGATTGATTTGATATTCTAAAGTCTAAAGGGAATATTATTGTAAATTTAAACTAAAATTCATATTAATTTGCTTATTATTTCAAAGTTTTAAAAAAAAATATCAAGAATAGAAAATAATTTCCATAATTGCTTTTATAATGAAACTTCTATGGAAAATCTGCCATGTTATATGCCATTAAATATTGTGTGCATTTATATTGTATTTTTTACTGAAAACTGAATTTAATATGTGAAACCAGTCTTAATTTGGAATTGATATTTATAAAAATAAATTATTTTGAATTAAAATCTGCTTACTATGAATAGAAATTAAAAACTCATTGTTTTTGATAACTTCATGTGTCTAATCAAGATTTTATAGAATAGTATCATTTTTTTAGCTTAAAAAAAAATGGGTACATTTAGATATAAAATGTGCTCATGCCATATTCCATTTAAAATGTAGGAATGTAATTTTTTTACAGTTTTGATTCAATTTTAGTGAATCTGTTATGATTAGGATGATTCTTTTGTTTCATAGTTTATTCTTTTAATAATACATGTGAGAAATTTGAAAGTAATAACTAAATTAAAGACTACTTATATAAAAGTTTCTATTCTGATTTGAAATTATTTTTACAATAAAATTAGCCAAAAATGTTTTGTGAACAGTAACTTCACAAGTAAAAGATATTTGTAAAAGGAAATAATGTTAACTCTTTAGTGATGTCATTTTTACCCGAGCATGTTTGGTTGTCTGCCGAGGTTTTTGTTAAATAATTTTCACCATAATTCAATTGGAAGCTGTAGATTAAAAAAAGTTTTTATTTCTAACAAGTCTCTACTCTATAATGCAAAAAAAATCATTTTTCTATGTTATGGTGCTGATTTTTAATAACATATTATCTATTTGTTTTCTCTATAAGAATAAAAACCATTTTTTGGTCTTTATGTAATTTGATAATTTCTTATCAAAAGTATGTAAATAAACAAAGGATCAAATTTTAGATAGATCTAAATCTTTTCCCTATCTCAAAACACAGTTCCTGTTTCATTTGCAGACAGAGGGTGATGTTTATAAGCTGCTGAATTCCAAGGTCATTTGAAGCTGATGCCTCAGTGGAAGTGGCATGTGAACAACAGCAATAAAACATGACCTCCAGAAGCATACTTCAACTTCGATGGTACTAAATTGGATATTATTGAAATTCAACCTCATATAAACATATTAAAATATATAAAATATGTATATTTTTTGACATTCTCTATCATAATTTCCAATGAAAAACTCCGAAAAAAATTACTTATTAACTGTAATGAGAAATTGAATTTTTGATATAGTGATATACTCGTTTTCTTTATCATCAGATTTTCTTTATCTGATACTAAGTTTTTTTTATCTAAGAAAACAAATATATATTAAACACTATATACTGTGTAATGTTGGGGTTAAAATTTTATGATGTAAAGGTATGTCATTTTCATTTAGAATTAAACAATCATTTCTTCAAGTATTATTTATTAATTTATCTTCTATTAATGTTTAATTATACAATTAAAAAATAAAGCAATTTCTATTAGAAATTTTATGAAATCGTTAATATATTTATTAGTATATATATTGGACTTGTGAGTATATAGTAGAACCCCATTTATGTTTCTCACTTGTACATTGTGTTTTGTACACTCTTTCAATTTTGCATTTGTATGCTATTATTTTTATTATTTTTTTTCTCTATTATTATTATTTGTATGCTATTTTTTTATTTTATACTTAAAATCCAAGAAATCTTTGTGAAACTTTTTTGAGAAAAGAACAATTTGTTATACTGTATACTACATTATCTTAAAAAATAGAAAGTAGAATGAATACAAAAGTAAAACTAAAACTTATCCCACGAGTCTTTCTACCAGCTTCTGACTCTCCCTTTCACATTTGGACTCATCCGCTTCAGAAGTTTCAGTTTTTATTTTACTTTTGTAATTCATTCTACAGTACAGGTATTTTTCGCAGACAGATACTGTAGTATAAGTTACAGTTTGGATATTACAGTGAGTGAAAGTAAAAAAGTGTTTTTGCAAGGGGTGAACAATCCAGCATACTACTGTGCATTCTACTGTAGAAGAGTTTGTTCTTTGTGCATGCTAAAATGACAAATGTATTACAAAGTAAAAGGAGATGTCTTTCCATTGAGGAGAAAATACAAATAATTGAAGAGGTGCATCGATGTCCTAGTGAAACTAAAGTGTCTCAAAATCCCATATTCCATCTTAACTATCATCATTGTTGATTAAACTTCTTAAAATTAAGTTTTAATGTATGGAAAAAACATATATAATACAGTATGCAGTTTAAGTTTTAATGTATTTTTTCAACATTTAAAATTAAAATAAAAAGTTTCATTTTAACGTTAATCTCACTTGTACATAATTTTATCAACTCCCTTCAAAAACGTGTAAACGAGATTCTACTGTATACTTTTCACATATGGCCACAAATTATAGTTTACTTTATAGTGAAGAATAAAAAAAAAAGCGAGAATATTAAATTAACATAAAACAGTGGTGTCAGCTCTCAAATATTCGCAATATAAGTATAGATTTAAAAGCTTCAAATATGCTGAAAGTTTTGTATAACTCTAAATTTATATCTGTTTAATTTTGTTGTCGAATGTATTTTCATTGTTTGTTATTTTACGAATATGATTTAAATTTAATTATTGCACATTTGTAACAGTACATTGAGTCACTCAACGCTAACAATGCATAATTTTTTGTTTCCTTTTTTATGTTTAATTTTATAGCTGTAAATGCTTATATGTAAGTGCCATTTGTATCAATATAACATTTTAATATTTTATGATCTGAAACAAACACAACAACAAAATCGGTGTTATGACACAACAACAGTCGCATTATGTTAATAGGACTGTTGTTGTGTAATATTATCGATTGCGAAAGCATAGATAAACACTCAAAATATGATAGTGCAAAATGAACAACAACAGATCATAAATGTATTTTATTCCGATTAACGGCAGTTACGTTACTAGACTAATAATGCTAATAATGGAATGTAAGATATGACAGAGTTTTGAGAATGTATGTACGTATTGCATCACTCCAAAAGTAATGCCCCACAATTAAAAAAAAAAAAAAATCATTCTATTTTATATATACAATCTTTAAGAATAAAAAAAAATTCTATTTTTCCATATACAGTTGACTCCCGATTTACAGGAGTAATAGAGGAGAAGATATCCACGGTTAACTCAAAATCACGGTTAATCCAAAGGCAGGGAAAAAACGAGAAAGATAAACAACCACTATATAGTGAATAGAAAAATGCTACATGGAAATATACCTGTACTGTGTTTTCAGGGACTGTGCTTTAATAAAGTTTTAAATCAACTGTATGAGCAAACAAAAAAGAAATACGTACGCGAAAGAACTTGAACAATCTGACAGTTCAAATTCGCGTAAAAAAAATCAGTCAGAACTTTCTGATTCTTCGAGAGTTTTCTTTCTTTTTTGGCGAACACCGGTTAAGCCACCCCGGTAAATCGGGAGTAGTTATCTTTCCTTATAACTGATTTTTCCCACCCTAATCTGTATCTATATTTTGTTCGCCCACAAAGGATTCGTTGCCATAAAACTTAAGAGTCACGAATGCGATTCAAAATCCGCCAGCTTGCATGCAGCGTCATTAATTTTTGTCTACATACACAAGATCCTTGTTTTATGGTGCGGATATTTGTTACGAGATGACTTTTGTTGAAAGTGATGGCAATTATATATATAAAAATAGATTAATGATGCTAGTGAATGTATCTGCGGTCTACAAAAAAATTGTAAAAATAAAAACTTAAAAAAAAATATTGCTGACATTTTGGAGTGATGCAAACATAACTATAAGCAAACAAAAATTAAATTATTATATATATCACAAATTCGACTCAATTGTCGCCAAATTTGATAGTTTCCGACAGAATAAGTTAGATAAATCTATTCTTAAAATTTTTAGAAATTCATTTTACTTAATTATTAATTTCTTAGTTTCTAAGTCACGTAATTTAGGTTATTTTCCTCTCTCTCTCTAGCCAGATACTAAGCGATAGAGTGTTTCAGAATGTATCATTCACACTAACAGTAGGATGATGGCGATTTTGAAGAAATAATTTAGAAGTGGAAGATTCATATCTTGACTTCATAGACTGCTTTACTAAGCGATTTTTAATCCGACCTACGAAATTTTACACGCGTATATTTTTAATATTAAGGTTTTAATAAAAAAATATTTGTCAATTTGTACGCTTGTAACCGAATTTTCAACATCCGGTTAGCAATCTGACACGAGAGATTTTATTAAATTTATCATTAACAAAAGTTTAGTAGTATCACGGAGGGAAGTAATCGCATGCTTATCGTACAAATGAAAACACAATACATTATTATGCAATATTATACTTCTCTGTCTGAAATGACTTGCTTTTTATCAGAATGACTTAACGATAATACATGTTATACAATATTCTGATTGATCATTATCGAGATTTTACCTGACACAATCCATTTCTTGTGGTCTTCGTTTTCGTTCAGTAACAAATCCTACAGTGTCTTTAAATCTTTGAGGAGAGTGCAATATCCTCTTTGGAAGGAGAAATACCTAAAGAAAAAAAAATAGACATATTTTAATTATATTAATATATTATTACAGCAATACTTACAATCAATTATGGTTAACCTCGCCTTCTTTGATGTGTATATTTCTGGGTTTTCCCTTTTCTATCACTTTCAGACACATATCTCCTTTTATTTGATAGAAAAACTACATTTTAAAAATGAATAATTCGTTATACCATAACCAGCTCGATAGCGAAGATAGCAAAAATTGTAATACCTCGTCTCCTTCTTCCAGATGATAATCTTCTCTGACATTCGGACCTCCGACGAAAAATGCGATCATCTGCCCCTCACTGTACCTGAAATACGAAATTAAGTACTCGACATCAGTGCCAATCTCAAGATTTTCGAGAATGACTGTCTCGAAATTTCTACAGATATTTCGAGACATAGTCATTCTCGAAATACTGTTGTAAATACTTTATATTGTTGTATAGAAAAGCTAAGAAATTTCTACAGTAATTTCTCAGCTATTCTATACAATACAATATACAGTTAACCATAATTCATTTGTTTTCTCTACAATACAATATAGGAGTTAACCATATTTCATTTGTTTTCAGTACAATAGTACAGTACTGTTGTACAGAAAACACTACAGTTGACAGTACTGTTATACAACAGTATACAGTACTGTCCACGGATATTTGTTACGACAAATATCCGTGGACAGTACTGAGAGTACTGTTACGAGTACAGTAGAGAGTACTGTTATACAACAGTATAATAGTACTCTCTACTGTATAACAGTAACAGTACAGTCAACAGTTAGTGTTATATAACAGTTATACTGTCAACAATATAACTGTTGTATAACACTACAGTTGTATAACAGTACTGTTGTATAACAGTACTTTAAAACAGTATCTGTTGTACAGTGTGTAACAGTACTGTATAACAGTGTCTGTGTTTCTGTGGGTACTGTTGTACTGTTGACAGTTGCTGTTGTACTGTTGTTGACAGTACAACAGTCAACTGTCAACTATCAACTGTCAACTGTACTATATAACAGTTAACAGTACTGTTATATACAGTAATACAGTTATACAAGCTTTTCTATACAACAGTATATTTTGGTGTAAGACGAAAAGTGATTACATACTTTCTTACTGATAAAAGGAATTCCTAAGTTTAAGACAAATAAACAGAGAGAAAGCGATCAGATGTTGAAGCTGATCAAAATCGATAACAATTGAAATCAATCCAAATGGAGCCCGCCACAAACGCCCATTTGTAAATTTAATTGTTGATCGATCCGAATAACAATTTTTCTTTAGCAATCACGATGAGTATTTTATAAGTAATAATTAAAATATATAACTGAGTTAACTTCCATTTATCTGATATTTATAATTTCAAAACGAATTTACAGCTAAACGAAATATAGTTTCGATATTTTTTTCAACAGAACGGACGTAAAAGTTTCTCCAACACAACATCTGCAGTCGTAAATAACGCAATTAACAACAAAAAAAAAATTGTTTATAAAATAAAACTGTCGAGTATTATCGCCTGAAGAAAAATCTAACTCTAAACTCGTTTTTCGAATATTTTATTTCCTTTAACTGTTTACTTCCTAGAAAATGAAAGCTTCTTTAAAAGAAAATTGAAACTTTCATTTTTTAAACATTAAAATTTAATAATATATATTAAAAAAATAGATTAACAAAGTGACTTACATTACTTTAACACAAATGGGAGGTTGAAAACATTTCTGATTTTCTTCTAACCATTCGTCTACGTTGTGCATTATTTCATTCATTTTAAACTCTTACTAAACCGAACAGTATACTCTTAATAAAACTTTATCTAATCACGTGATGTTTACATCATAATTTCCGCTAGAAACAGGTTATGTTCCCCGCGGACCATCAAGAAATGTTGAATCCAATCGAGTTTTTATCGTATAACAGATAGTTTCTCGTATGACTTTCCTATCGGATTGATATGCTGTAGACTACGTGTTTTCGAAAGCATATCTTATGGTTGCAGATTGCACAATGCACTCTAAATATCGCTTATCGCAACTTTTTATTTAAAATTATTAATCAGGTTAAACGATAATGCGGTTTTTATGGCAGATATTTCCACGTGTAGTTATATTTATTTAATAAAAATATGGTTGATGAGACCATATTTTTTTTTTAAATAAATATTAATTATAATGAATTGTATATTAATCGCGTTATCTGCGTCAGAAATTTTAACGAGACGGTAAATTGTAGTTGTTTACTACATTAAATAGGTCAAATTATTATGTTTCGCCAAGTAAACAATCTAAAAATCGTAATTCTTTGCTGGTGTGATATGAAATTCGATTGCGCTACAAAAAAAGTATGGCAGATTCTAAGCAGAATCTGATAAAGATGCGATATAAAATATAGAATCATAATAATAACGACGATGTCAATAAAGCAAATTTAATTATAACAACAGAAATTTTCTGGCTTTCAGAAATGGATATCAAGAAACTTTTATTAAATTTAATTATCTACTGCAGAGTGTATCTAGAATTTATGTTGCTTACCGCTGAAGAAGCATGACAGTTTTTATTTTGTTGACTAAAATGAGCGGAAGCAAACAAATAAATATCTAACATTTAAATTTTTTTTAATAATAAGAAAAATATTTTGTATTTTTACATAAAAAATATAACACAATATTCATCCATTGAAACAGTCATTTCTTGCACCACATACATAGTATTCATTCTTTGAAAAAGTCATTTCTTACACTACATACACAGTATTCATCCACTGAAAAAGTCATTTCTTACACCACATATACAGTAGTCATCCATTGAAAAAGTCATTTCTTACACTACATATTACAGTATTCATCCACTGAAAAAGTCATTTCTTACACTACATACACAATATAAAGTATTTTATTTTTTCAGATTAACCTTTGCTTTTTAAATTTGTAAAATCATCCCAAAATTTTCTTGAAACAAATGAACTCTTGGTTTCAATAATGACCGTTTAGTTTAGAGTAAGCGGTTCTGAAAATGAGCTAAATTCCTATTTTTCGAATATGTTCATTATTTTTGGAATTTTAAAATGTGCGATTAAAATACGTATCTGGGTGGAAGAGACTCGAGTTTGGACAGTTGGGATAGTCCCGTCCCCAACCTATATTATCTCCATTAGGACAAATCCGAAAAGTTTGAAAATAACGCATATTTAAATGGATAAAGCCGTACGATGAAAAAAAATCGGTTTCACCTTTGATGGCAAATATGCCTATAGAAGTTCACAAAAATCTATTAATTCAAAAGTTATCAGTTTAATGGGTAGAACGCAAGCGTGAGCAAATTGACCTGTTATGTCAGGTTTCAGATAAACCGCGAAATCTCTCGTGAGATATTTTTGATGGGGCCACTTCAGAACAGTAACAGGCTGATCATCATCCAAGATAAAGTCAGGTTGATAAAGTTAGAAGTTATCCATGATAAACCGGAAGGTTGAAGAATGAAGGGCAAGGAATGGGCCCAAATGCCCCTCCTGTCGTATACTACTATCCTTTTTCTCTGAGAAAAAGGATTGCATGTCGTATACTACTATCCTTTTTCTCTGAGAAAAAGGATAGTAGTATACGACATGCAATGTTCTAGTTAAAATAATCGTTAAGATTAATATATAACATTATTCTAAGACTTAAATCACTTAATTAAATTTAATGTTACTCTTGCCATCATTGTTTTTTTTTTAAATTTTGTTTCTCACTTTTTCTTTGGTCTCTTCTCCAATTCTCGACATAATTATATGATTAACGCTGGCGATGGCGTTTCGCATCTTATCAATCTTTGTTAAATCATTTACCATTTTCGTGACATCTTTATAGTTTGTCCTAATTTTTCTTTTTTTTTTGATATTTTTGTATCAATTAATTGCTTGTGTCTTTGCGTAATACTGTACTGTTCAATGTTTTATTTTCGAATAAATTTACTTGTATTGTGTTTCCGCAGTATTAAGTTCAAATATTTATCCTATGATGTTATGCTCAATCCATCAGTAGCCTCCCATTATTTTTATTTCTGCTCTGTTGTTTCTGTTATAACTAGCATCATAATCATCTTATGATTTATCATTTCATTATCTGCAAACAAAAAATTATGAATCAGTTTTGTCGGCCAGATGACCGCGTGGCAAAGCATGCGCTAACATTCGCAGTGGAGAATCTGTGTTCCACATCTGTAGTTTTTCAGGAAGGGTCGGGCCTAGCTGTTAAGGCCCATTATGCGTGTTGGCCAGTGACTGATAGGCTCTAAAAGTGACCTGGCCAAGTATATCTAGTATGATTCGGCGGTGTAATTCAAACCTAAACTAACTTAGCCTTTTTTTACTTCGAAAAGTAAGCTGAAGGTAATAAATTCTCTTTCTTCTCATTTATCATGCAACATCTATATCTATATATATATTATGAATCTGAAATGCCTGAGCGCGCCTGTGCGTTTATAACGCGAGAACGACTGAATGGATTTTTATGAAACAACTTGGGCCGGACTAAGGTTAAGATTAAGATTAAGTATTGGTCTAAGCCTTAGACCAATACGTAATCTTAGTTTAAACAAGACAAATTTAAACTCGGCGCAAGATTCTTGCTTAATCCCGGTTTAAATTAGTCTTCGTGTATACAACCGGCTCTCTATGTTTTTGAAAAGATAAAAGTTTACGACTTAAGAATTATTACTATAGGTGGCACCATATATTATCAAATATAAGTTAACTCGTAAAACCAATCTAAAATATTATACTTTATCCAGATTCGCTATTTAAATAAAATAGACTTTTGTTCTGTGTAGTTAAAAATTTCATAGACCGGAAGTCTATTCCATATCACTGTTAGAGTTATCATAAATGTACCAGAACCTCTTCAGCCGCCAATTGATAACCGAAATTATCAACTGACGTTTCCACTTCCCGGGACTAGGACCCAGAGGTTGGATTTTGGGAAGCATGTGCTTGGGTTATGTAATTGTGTTATATAGATGTAGTATGCTTTTTATATTAAGGAATGGATGCGGCGATTGAGTGAATGTTCAGATTTTGTGAATAACCATGACCAGCGTTGTTATTTAAGTGCCGTGTTTTCTGTCAAAATAATAGAGACACAACTAACTAAATTTATTAACAAAAAATAAATCTACATAAGGATTATTAAAAATTCTATATACAGTATTTTTATATTATTACTAAGAAGTTTAAAAGTATGAGCTACCTCTCTTACAACAAATATCTAGATAAGGATGTCTTCTTTCTTCAGATAGGAAAACTATGGTGATCGGCCCTTATAAATTTAATATTTAAACTACGAATCTCTAAATTCTTATGTCGCTTTCAGCTGGATGTTACTAAGCGGGGCCTACTACTCTAGAGCCCGCCGCGGGCCATGGGGTGAAGGATGGGTTCAGCCAGGCGTATCCGGACACCTCCAGAAACAAAGCTGGAGGTGTGGGACACGTAACTGAACCCGGATCCTCCAGGTAGTAAGCAACCGCTTTACCACGCAGCCATCCGGCCAACTTAAACTGAAAGTCAACTGAGATCCTTATAATAATTAATAATTAAAACTACGAGCCGTCTCCTTACAACAAACATCTAAATCGAAGTTACTTCTTTCTTGAGGTAGCGAGAGGTAGAGGGATCGGCCCTTACAGTTCTTACAAGTTAACTAGGATAAAATATAAAACATTATAATATAAAATTTAATAATAAATTTAAAACTATAATTGTAAACGATGTAATATTTTGTTATCGGATGAATTTTTCTTGAAAATTTCTAGTAGTTGGATACTCGAATTTTTGTCATATCTGTTACTCTAATATCGAAAAAAGAAACAATATATTGCACGATTTTGTTGAAGGATCTTTATATCAGTAATTTCATTATACTACTGATTATTTAGGAATGTGCTAGAATTCCACCTTTTGGATGCAGGATGGAGTTGGTTCCAAGTCTTTCAGAAGAATCCGAACCGGTCTGTTGATTCTCATCCATTAACTCTCGGCCAATCTTCATCACAGATATTGGTCACTAGGGGTAGAGTCCATAATAATCCGTATAATTATATATTCGGCAAACATAAATTAATTAATAATTAATGGTGATATTATTATTGCATTGTAATAAAACGAATAAAATAGCTAAGATACTATAGCAATGGCTGATAAATATTATTTACTCGCTAGAATTTTTATTTCTTAGAAAACAGCTCTTAATTCCTCTTCTTTAAACTCTTTTCATTTTTAGTATACTCTATTATTATGAAATTATATGTTATTGTTAAATCTTTCAGAATTATTGTTGATTTTCAATATAAACAAATTTATCTAAACTTATGTCATTTTTTAAATAATATTTGATATCGGTAAAGAAATGGATACAATGTCGTTTGTTTTATTTCTATACTTGTATATTAGTAGGGAATTTATAATAAAAATTAATTCTAAGTATTTTATTGTTTATTGAATAGGAAATTTGTTAAAATAAGAATCTCCTATACCATGTTAATTCTTTCTTCGTTCTTTATATATAAACATAAGCTTCGAGGGAACATCTACATAATATCTTCAGCCGTAACACTTCAGATATCCAACATAAAAACCTTAAACATTACATATAGCCTCATTTGAATTATAAAATCATTTAAGACGATTTAGTGGCAGTTCAAAATTATAAAAATTTATCGAGAGAATTAAAAGGTGCACAAATTTTTCCAAAATTAACCAAATACACAACCATATCTGTTGATTTTCGAAAATGCTTAAATGTATCAAACAAAAATCAATCTACTTATTTAGAATTATATAAATATAAATATCTTACTTGGTTGATAATTTGATTCTATTAAACAGGAAAAAAACATGGCAGAAGTAAGTATAAATGAAAACGTCACTAACTGAAAAGATAAAGTGAAAATTAATGGTAAATTTTAAATCAATTATTTAAAAACCGTATGCAATCAGTAAACACGCACTCTTCCTTCTGGAAATGAACCAAAACTGATGGAAACAATTGTTAAAAATTGTTGAAATAATGTTGCTTGGAATGAAATTTTATTATTATTCGAAAATGTAAAAAATTTTAATTGTCATTGAATAAATTCACGCAGCCTGTTAAAAATTTTCTTTATTTTGAAAATTTCAATATTATGAATTTTAAAATTTTTACTTCTCTTGTAATTTCTCTAATCAAACTATATATGAACTTGAAAATCGCGGATGAACATGTATCTGTTAAACCGATTGTATAGTATTTTGTATAATAAAATATTTCTGATTTAAAATTATTATTTCCAGAATTTAAATGAATGTAACATGATATTCGCAAATGAATCTTATATAGTATACCCGATTTTGATTTTGCTTTATCTTAATAATCTTTTTTTTTTTTAAAAAAAATTTTTTTTCCTTATTTTTCATTAAACATTGATTTATTAAATAAAAATCTCTCGATGTCATTTTTAGCGAATTTTGTAGATTGGAATACTATAATTGATTTTCTGCAAATGATTACTTTTTTTTTATAAGAAAAGCTCAAATAATGTTGCTCCTTCATATAATTAAATACCGTTTTGTATTGCAGATATTATGATAGATTTAATATCAATTTTATAAGAAAATTGTATAATTTTGGATATTTAAATCAGACAACTCTGGTGTCTTATTATAAAATGCAATAAGCATAAATAGAGTTGTTGAACAATAATTTTATTATTTTTATAGTTGAAATGAATCTTGGTTTCCCACTTTATATCTTATCTTGTAAAATTAAATTATTTTATATATGATAAAGTACGTTTGCCAGTGCCTTCTAACCCGCCATCATCTGCTTAAAAATGGATATATTTCTGTTCTGAATTCTTAAGGCGGTTTCACATAGTCAGCGATAGCGATTTGCTATGCATTAAAATCAGCGATTGAGTTTTGAGATAAAAATAGCGACTAAATTATAGCTGCGATTATAATTGCGATAAAGTTGTACTTATCACAATAACAGCGAATTTTCTAGCTATAAACTCATAGAGATAGGAATAGTATATCTAGAGGGCGCATACACCGTCTAACGTTGAGGAAATCGACCGCCATATTGGATTAGTAGGCGGGGCAGCGATGTATATAGATTTTTCATTTTTTCTTTACGAAATGGTCGAATTATCACTATTTTGATCGAACATG